>BQNB010128358.1:0-19292 GCA_026074375.1 Tanacetum coccineum | reverse complement strand
TTAGAACGGAAAAGTTGGAACCCCGTGCGGATGGAACATTAGGCTTCAATGGCAGGAGTTGGTTGCCATGTTATGGAGATTTAAGGACCGTGATCATGCACGAGTCCCACAAGTCAAAATACTCTATCCATCCAGGTTCTGACAAGATGTATCAAGACATGAAGAAGCTATATTGGTGGCCTAATATGAGGGCTGACATCGCCACCTATGTTAGGAAATGTTTGACATGTGCTAAGGTCAAGGCTGAACATAAGGCCATCGGGTTTGTTGGTGCAACCCGAGATACCTCAACAGAAGTGGGATAATATCACTATGGATTTTATCACGAAGCTTCCTAAGTCGTCACAAGGTTATGATACCATTTGGGTGATTGTTGACCGACTCACTAAATCCGCAATCTTCGTACCAATAAGGAAAACTGATCCCTTGGAAAAGTTGGCAAGAATGTACCTGAAATAGGTAGTCACGAGGCATGGGATACCTGTCTCAATCATTTGTGATCGCGACCCTAGGTTCGCATCAAATTTTTGGAGGTCACTTCAGAAGGCCTTGGGTACGAATTTAGATATGAGTACTGCATACCATCCACAAACTAACGGAAAAAGCGAGAGGACTATTCAAACTCTCGAGGATATGCTGCGTGCTTGTGTGATCGACTTTGGAAAGGGTTGGGTTAACCATTTGCCATTAGTTGAGTTTTCATATAACAATAGTTATCACGCTAGCATTAAGGCTGCACCATTTGAAGCACTTTATGGTCGAAAGTGTCGTTCACCTGTTTGTTAGGCCAAGGTTGGAAAAGTTCAACTCACTGGTCCAGAAATAGTTCAAGAGACGACCGAGAAGGTCATTCAGATCAAACAAAGAATTCAAACCTCTCGTGATCGACAAAAGAGTTACGCCGATTTAAAGCGTAAGCCTATGGAATTTCAAGTTGGAGATAGAGTTATGCTTAAGGTTTCGCCTTGGAAAGGAGTAGTACGTTTTGGCAAAATAGGGGAAGCTAAACCCCAGATATGTTGGACCTTTCAAAGTGTTGGAAAATGTTGGAGTCGTTGCTTACAAGCTTGAGCTTCCTCAAGAGCTGAGCAGGGTTCACAATACATTTCATGTATCCAACTTGAAGAAGTGCTATGCCGACGAACCATTAGCCGTTCCGTTGGATAGACTCCATATTGATGACAAGCTTCATTTTGTTGAGGAATTAGTAAAGGTCATGGATCATGAAGTTAAATGATTGAAACAAAGTCGTATCCTAATTGTCAAGGTTCGATGGAACTCTAGGAGAGGTCCTGAGTTTACATGGGAACGTGAAGACCAATTCCGGAAGAAATATCCACACCTCTTCACAAAGACCGCACCGTCGTCAAGTGCCGCGTCTTAAGCCTTGAGGACAAGGCTCATTTAACGGGGGAAGACTATAACACCCCGTGTTTTAGGGTCATTTACGACGTCAATATATTCACTATTTATTTTTAGTATTGTACAATTTTACTTTTAAATCGTAATCGTTATGTTAAATCGCGTAAGCTAAAAATTATCTTTCAATGTAAACGGGCATCAAACAATTAAATGTTTAAATCAAGCAAGTGTTAAGTAATTATTTTGAGTATAATTATTAACTTTGTTCATTTTATTTTTATTGATTACGTAAAGTGATTACGTTTCACGATAAAATACGTTTAGGCATTCCCGGAACCACCAAAACTTTTCTACGCTTCAACAAATACCCACAATTATACCCAATACTCAAATTTTACAAAAATATCTTATACATATACATATAGAACCGGATATGGGATCAGAAACACAAAGATATTATCTTAGAAAACACCTCTCCTTGATTTCATGGGATGTTCTCTAGTTTTAGGAACCATTAGATATTTCATGCAAGACTTATATGTACTCTTGACCAACTATCCCTAGAAATCCTCTATATGTTCCTTGACTAAGTCCTAGGTATATAATGCCTAAACTAGGAAAGATAACTGTGAAGATCGTTTAGACTCAACTAGGATATGTTTTACAAATAACATTAATAAGCACAACGGAATATAAAGAACAATAATGTTATTCAACATGGTTTTTCATTCATACGTTTCCATCAAGCCCCAATTCTAGATGATCAATTCTAGAACGGTTAAAATCTAACAGGGATCAAAGATCCTTGGGGCTACACACAACTTCTAGGCGTCTACTTAGAGAACTCACTCCTAGAACTCACACACACCTTTATAAGACGTCTACATATTTTCTGTGCACACAAAACTATGTGTCTATGATCTCTTTATATAGAGATAGATCAAGACTTACAAAGGAAGATAAACATTAGACAAGTAAATCTTTTAAACATTTAAGAATATCTTCTGTTATCTTTATCTTCTCAAGGAGATCTTCCAGAATCTATATATTCTCCACCAGCTTGTAGAATTCTTTAATGACGATTTCAGTCTTTTTGTTTCATTCTTTTATTTACTTTGTCTCATCAAATCAAGAATCCCAACAATAACACATACACTCTCATTTCCAAAGTGAAAACAACATAAAACTCTCTCCTTTTCCTTTCTTATAGCCTACGGCTAAAACTCCCCATCCTAAATCATCCATACAAATTTTATTCACCACATTTACAAGTGTTCCTACATCATACCTAAGATAACCTAAGGTGTTTAGAAGGTTTGCTTTAAGGTTTACAAGTGTTAAAGGAAGAAAGTTCAAGATTAGGGTTTTGGTGAAATTAGGGTTTTTAAGGTGTTGAAAGCTAGGGTTTGTTTGCTATTTCAGTTGCCTCTTGCATTGTCTTAGGCTTTGATACTACTACACTTTCGTTGATCATGTCGGGCAAACCACCGACATATCTCTCGATCTTGTCAGATTCTTCAGGAACCATTCTAACACACAGCAATGCTAATTCCTAAAAACGTTGGTTGTATCCTATCACATCGGTACCTTTCACTTTCAAATCCCACAGTTCGACTTCGAGCTTCTTAATCTCGGTCCTCGGGCAGTACTTGTCAGTCATCTTCTTTTTCAGTTCTGTCCAAGTCATGGCATAAGCAACGTGGTTGCCAACAATCCTAACGTGGGAGTTCCACCATGTTAGAGCATTTCCCAGAAGAGTACAAGCGGAGAACTTGACTTGGTTTTCCACAGAATAGTTGCTTATACGGAACACAGTTTCCATTTTCTCAACCCATTTAGTCAATTCGAAAACTCCTTCTGTGCCTTTGAAGTTTAGAGGTTGGTAATTCATGAAGTCTGGGTAAGTACACTCACGAGTTGCTCGCTCATTTCTTCTAACACCCGTTCCTGAATTATGGTTGTCTTCGCCATTCGTGCTTCTGATAGCATCACGTGCTGCTAAAGTGGCAGTAACGCCTTGGTCAATCATTGTCTAAAGCTGGGCATTAGTGACAGATGCGGTGGCGGGGGATGTGGTTTTTGTTTCTGGGTTTAACCTCATGGTCCTTTTCTTTGGTGTCATTTTCTTTAAATCACAAGAAAATATAATACCCGTTAGATTTCATAAAATCATAACTATGACATGACAGATACACAATAAGTAAAATGAGTCTAAAATTTACCCCTCAGCAGAAAACCTAAACACTGGCACATTAAAAATATACTAGCAGTATTAATCATACTAGCAGCACTAAGTATAAACTGACAGCATTAACCCTTAGTGATAGCAGCACTAACATGAACTGGCAGTATTAACGTGTCCTAGTAGCACTGACTTACATAAGCAGCACTAATAATCATAAGCAACAGCACTAACCTTCAAAGATAAGGCTAGCAGTATTAACTGCCATTGGCAGTATAAACATACAACTGGCAGTACTAATGTATGAAGAACAGTACTAAGTACTCATAAGCAGTACTAAGTATAAAGCTGCCAGTACTAACTTCATACCCAACAATACTAATTCTTCCCCTTGGCAGTATAAAGTGCTCCTTCCTCCCATACCTTTTGAGACACTTTTTAACATCAGTAAAGCACCAATATTTATGATCACCAGCAGTACTGTGTCATGTGTCAGTAGTAACCACCAACGAGCAGTACAAAACATATAAGGATACTTTTTTTAAGTATCCAGACGACACCTTTTTAGCGACACTTTTTCAGTTGCTAAATTGTCACTAATCCTTGTCTTTGCATCTATCATCTTGATGTCGTGTGTTATGCATCCCTACTAGGGTTCATCATCAATCAAATGATCGACTCACCAAAGCTAGTAGAAACATTAATGATCACCATTCTTTTTTTATTAAATTGAGGATTTGTGAAATACCCAATTGCAACCGAATGAACCAAATCACCAAAAACAAAGAACAATGACTACGTCTTCCTTCATATATTTCGCCATCAATACACCTTGTAGATCCCTAGATAGAGAGACACGAGGACTCTGATAACAATTGTGAAGATCGTCTATAGACCCGAACTGGGGGGATATGTATTACAAATAACATTAAATAAGCATAGCGAATATAAAGAATAATAAGTTATTCACCAAGTTTTTTTCATTCATACTTTCCATCAAGCCGCAATTCTAATGATCAATTCTAGAACGGTTACCAATCTAACAGGGATCAAAAGTGCCTTGGGCTACACACAACTTCTAGCGTCACATAAAATCACGCCTAGAACTCACACACACCTTTACTAGTCAACTACATTTTTCTGTGTACACAAAACTATATGTCTATGATCTCTTTATATGGAGAGATCAAGACAACAAAGGAAGATAAACATTAGAAAAGTAAATCTTTTAAATTTTAAGAAGATCTTCCTGAGTATCTTTATTTTCTTAAGGAGATCTTCCAGAATCTACATATTCTCCACCAGCTTTTAGAATTCTTTAATGATGATTTTAGTCCTTTTGTTTCATTCTTTTATTTACTTTGTCTCATTCTTTTATTTACTTTGTCTCATCAAATCAAGAATCCCAACAATTACTGAGCCATATCAAGTTCAACAGAATGACAGTAGTGTTATCTCTGTGGACTCTAGTGTGGCACATAGTGGAGGAACAGTAGAACAACATCCTACTACTATTGAGGAAACACGTGCTTATTTTGAATCATTATATAATAATTTGGTCACTGAAGTTGAGAAAGTCATTGAAAGAAACAAATACCGATTTGACCACTGAGCTTGCTAGATATAAAGGTCAAGAAAAAAGTTTTGAAATCAATAAGGCAAAATTTGATGAACTTGAAACCGGTTATAGGAAGTCTATTTATCAAGAACAGTGTCTTAATAAAAAGATAAATACTCTTCACTTAAGTTCTGCTAAACAAATAATGGCTTTAAATGAGGAAATTTCAAATCTAAATAACCAGCTTTCAAAAGAAAAATCAACTGTTTCTCTTCTCTAAGAAGAAAAGAAAAAGTTGAAAAGTGATTTCAAAACACGCAAAGACGAGTTTCTTGATAAACAAATTCAATATGAGAAAAAGATAAAGGAATTAGATAACATTTTTGTTAAAACGGGTCAGTCGATTCAAACGATGCATATGCTTTTACCTAAGTCGGACTCGTTTTACCACACTAAACCGAAAATGGCTCTAGGTTATCAAAATCCCTTTTATCTCAAGCAAGCTCATCAGAAACAATAGAGTTTGTATAATGGCAGAGTATTATTAGAAAAGCATGATCATCCTGTTGTGTATGATTCAAAGGAAACACTGCAACTTGCTCAAGAGAGTCGTTTAAAAATGAAAAAATTGAACAAAGAAATAAAACCGGCAAATTATGCAAAAATTAATAAACTTTCTTAGGTTTTTGTTTCTCAAAAGGCCTAGTCACGAGAAGAGGTGTATTTTTCAAATACTTTCAAAATGGCCAGTGTTTCAAACACATTTTACAAATCATTTTCAATACCTGATGATGAATTTTCGGATGATACTCCCCCCAAAAAGGGGGTGGTTGCCCAAAAATATCTAAAAGAGTAAAAGACACAATTGTGACTCTTTAAAGTATCATTAAACATAAAATGAATGCAGACATAAACAAATGGTCGTCTACTGCTTATCAAGAATTTCACAAGATAATTAAGGAATAAATTGCTCCTATCGTTAACCAAGTTGACGCTAGGGTGCAAAATTTCGAAAATCATTTTATGAAAGGGCAGCCAAATTTGTTCGAGACTTTAAATCTCTTGCAAAAGAGGCTGACGAATCTCTTGATAAGATCTTGGTTTTGTAAAAAGAAAACGAACGTCTCTTAAGAGCAGTTGTTAGCCAAGATATTATGTCTATTGTGCTAAATCCTACTATTGTTGAATCATTCGATCTCCAGACTGAGCTTGAACGTACGAAAGAAAGGTTTGAAAATTATATCATTAAAAAGGAAAATGAATATTCTTAACTTTGGAATTATTGGTACAAAAAATGTGAAGAATGAAAATAGGACAAAATTTCATACGATAAAGCTTATAATAACATGCAACATCAAATCGAACGGTTGCAAGCTCAGTTGGGAGATCTCAAGGGTAAGAGCATAGATACTCAATGTGCATCAAATACCCTTGATCCTTTGTCTCAGAAACTTGAAGATGAGAACGTGTCTTTAGAATTTCAGGTTTTGAATTATGCAAAATAAATGGCTCATCTTAAGACCACTTACAAGAACCTTTTTGACTATATTAATGTGACACGGGTTCAAACCAAAATCATAACTAACTCTTTGCAAGAAAAGCTAAATGATACGATTTATGAAAATGTTAAGTTAAGAGCCCAAATATTTGATAAAGTTTGTGAATAAAAGGACACCACCAAAGGTACGAGTGCGAATAGTAAATTTGCAAATCAATCAACCTTGGGGAAACCATCTTTGCAACCTCTTAAAAACCATCTTGTTGTTCGACAACCAAATGCATTTCGATCTGAACGGCCAAGATCTTCAAAAACTCAAGTTCCTCCAAAGGTTGTTGAGACAAATGATTTGTCAAACCCAATCACTTGAAACTCGGTACCTACCACCAAAGAATCAAAAGTTATGAAAATTGATAAAGTGATTAACCCAGGAATGTTTAGGAATAATCTGCTTAAGACTTCTAGGGAAGACAAATTTGTGCACATCAACCAAGCTACAGCAAGCGTTAGGACAAATCTGATCACTATTTCACAACCTCATGTCATCACTAAGAAAGATGTTAATTCTAACTCAAATGGTTTATCTTCTACAAGAGTAGACATCACTGCTAAGACTAAAAGGCCACAGCCTAGGAGCAATCCAAAGAATGATAAGGTCCCTTTTGCGTCTAAGAGTAGTTGCATAAAGAATAAAGAAGTTGAAGTAGAAGACCACCATAGGAATTTACTGCTTTCTAAGAATAAGAAACATATGTCATCTGAATGTAATAACATTAAGCTTGCTATTCGGAATGATAAATCTGAAGTTGTTTGTGCTATGTGTAAGCAATGTTTAATTGCTGCTAATCATGATGTATGTGTGCTTAATTATGTGAATGACATGATTTCTTATGCTGATAACCAAAGTGTAAATGTTCAAATGTTGCAAATCAAATGAAACATAAACCAAAAGTCAAGAGATCTAAGAAGTTAGGGTCCAAAGAAAGACTTGCTTCATCTAAGCCTAGGAAACCTAGAACTTGCCTTAGGTGGACACCAACTGGAAGAATCTTTGACTTTTATGGAAAATTAATTGAATCCAATGACTCTGAGTGTCAATATGACAGCACTAAAGGTGATAATGCATGTACTTCTAACCCTCAGGAACCTACAAGCAAACGGTTTCCAAATTCTACTTCTTTTCTTGGAAGGTTATCTAAATTTGTTTATGGTGCGCCGACTCGGGTTACTCCAAGCATATGACCAGGAATCTAAAGCTTCTCATTAATTTCGTCTGGAAGTTTTTAGGAACTGTTCGCTTTGGAAATTGACATTTTTGCTGCAGTTAGGGGTTATGGCAATCTGTTATGGAGGGCATATATGATTGCCAAGGGGTCCTACTACGTTGAGGGCTTGGGACACACCCTATTCTCGATTGGTTAGTTTTATGATTCAGATCTAGAGGTCACTTTCAGAAGGAACACCTGCTTTGTTAGAAATCTTGAAGGCATTGATTTGTTGAAAGGAAATCATATAACAAACTTTTACACAATCAATCTCCAAGAAATGGCCTCTACATCTCCAATTTTCCTTATAGCTCGTGCTACCTCTACCAAATCGTGGTTATGGCATCAACGTTTATCCCGCCTCAATTTTGACAACATAAATGAACTTGTTAAAAACGATCTCGTCACCGGTCTTCCGAAATTCAAATATCATCAAGAACATCTTTGTCCTTCATGTGAGTAGGGAAAAAGCAAAGCATCAACCCACAAACCTAAACCATTTCCAAACTCAAAGCAGAGGCTACACCTGCTTCATATGGATTTATGCAGGCTGATGAGATTCAAAATTATCAACGGTAAGCGATACGCTCTGGTGATTGTGGACGATTACACTCATTATACTTGGGTACACTTTCTCAGAACAAAAGATGAAGCACCAGAAGAGATCAAAACCTTCCTGAAGAAAATCCAAGTCCTTCTACAAGCTATAGTCATCATCATAAGAACATACAATGGAACAGAATTCAAAAATCAAGTACTTCAAGCTTACTTTGACATTCTTGGCATTTCTTACCAAACGTCACCAGTTCGAACACCTCACAGAAATGGATCGTTTGTACGAAAGAAAACCAGCCTTAATGGAACTGCTAGAACAATTTGATTTATTCATTTGGCTCTGTTATTCTATGGGTTGAGTCTATTAGCTAACGTAGCTATACACCAGAATAGTTCCCTAATTCTTCGAGACTGACAAAATACCTTACGAAGCTTATTACGGTAGAAAACTGGATATCAACCTTTCCTACATGTATTTGGGGCTCTCTGTTATCCCAAGAATGACTGTGAGAATATTGGGAAGCTTAGTACGAAAGGTGATATAGGTTTTTTCATTGGTTATTCTACTAATTCTTGTGCTTACAAAGTATTCAACCGAAGGACAAAGAAGATCATGGAGACAATGAATGTTACATTTGATGAGCTTTCAGTAATGGTTTTTAAACAACGCAGTTCAAAACTTGGGCTTTAAAGTTAGACTTCTAGACAAATCAGTTCAGGACTCGATCTTACTTATGCTCCGTCAACAATAACATCTCAAAAACCAACTGAACTGAAATTGGATTATTGTTCGAAGCTAATATATGAGATTAATATTTTGGAGTTCAACTGTCACTGCTCCAAGAATTACACCTTTGCCTAGCAACCTCAATACTTAGACTCCAACTGCATCTACCACAACAGCAGACACTGCACAGACACCAACAAATTCATCCTTACAAGCTACATATATTCTAAACACTTTACATGATGTTGACAAGCTACAATCAAAACAACATGATTAGCAACAAGATGATCAAGCACAACTCCAACCTGAAGCAGTTGCTAAAAATGTTCCAAATGCTATGTTCGATGGGAATACATTCGTAAATCCTTTTGCTCCACCATCCACAAGTTTTTCTGAATCATCATCTCAATATGTGGATCCGTCGAATATGCATACGTTCTATCAACCGTACCAACATGAGTATCAATGGACTAAGGATCATCCTTTGGAACAAGTGATAGGAGAACCCTCACGACTAGTTTTGATAAGAAGTCAGTTGCGAACCAATGGTGAAATATGCATCTACGCACTAAATGTGAGCATTAAGGAACCAAAAAATGTCAAAGAGTGACCGACCCTGCACGGATTGATTTAATGCAAGAAGAGCTTCTCCAGTTCAAAAGGCTTGTTGTATGGGTGTTAGTTCCTCCACCAGATAACCTAAAACCCCTTTGTAACACCCCCAAATTGGGTCGCAGCGGAATAAGGGTCCGGGGCGTGTTACTTCAAGATCAACAGCACAAGATATATAAGAACGACACAAAAAGTCGTTTAAAATGATACATTGGATTTAATTGAAAGACTTAATACAAAAGCATATAGCTTTACTTGTCCATTGTTGAATATTACAAAAGTTGACAATACATTCCCCAAAATATGATGCACCTAAATCCTTTACGCCGTGCAATCCAAATATAACCCAATGCATCTTGGCATCCCATGCCTATTGGATCTCCCTGAAAACATTGCTTAAAAGCCAACAAAATTGTTGGGAATTCCATAGGTTTTATAAATCATAATATGCAGGACCGCAATACTATTTAGTGATAATGCAACACATGCAGTTCTAACAAAACTAGATTACATGTACACTAAGCTCATGACACTGAAGCTCGACAGTCTTGTTCGCATAATATTGCTACTCAGCCCGTGACGATGTTCTAACCCGAAACATCTAAAATTCGACATGCTATATCGTTCGTATCTCCAGTATGCAAGTCACCCAACGGGAGTCTTTCCCGAATAGATCTATTAAATAACACACGCGTCACATAATGTAATTCCCCCAACTACATCTATGCAATTGGAAAAGTTCATGATAATGGCTTTTAAACGATTATCGGTACTAGGCAAACCATGTAATCAATACATGCTCCAATTTTGAAAACAAAGCATGTTTCCAGCCATAATTATAAATCATTGAAATCGTAAAAATGGGGGCTATGAACGACACCTGAGTTCCAGATAAGCCAAATACCGCAGATAAAGCGTCACTAAAGATCGAATGCAACCTAAATTATCCTAGCGGATAAGTACCAAGTACTTAAATCTAAACTTATAGTTTGTTACCACCTCTACATCGTTCGGGCTATCATAATTAAAGAGGTCATAGGACATGAAAAAAAAAACGTTCGAGGAGTTAGGACACTTTAAATCGTAAATCCAACAACTCGCGAAACGCCATCCGAAGAGGCCTCAATCTGAAACACGCGCTAGTAATATAGTACTTAGATAACCACATAATATTCTATATACTCAATCACCAACTAATGGTTTTTGGAAAACTTTGTGTTTTAAATGAATAGTTAAACACGGTAGAATCATTATTTAGATAATTATTATATTTACCAGTTTTTATGAGAGGGGGGGGAGGGGGGGGGGGGGGGAAGGAGGGGAGGAAGGGGGGAGAAGTGGAGGGTAAGGGTGGGCAGGGGAAGGTGAGGGGGGGAGGGGGGAGGGGGGGTGAGGAGGAGAAAGAGAAAGGGGGGGAAGAAAGGGGGAGGAGGGGGGGAGGGGGGGAGAGGGGGGGAAAAAACAACAGGGTAATTGGGTAAATAGAAAACCACACCCGATACCCCAACGCCCAGCCAACCCTAATATACAGAAAATTTTTTTTTTATTAAACAGCGGGGCGTATCACACACTCTCGAACAAACAAACTCAACGGGAAGGAGACGGAAATTCCTTGACCTGAGTTAGCGCGGTAAATCCACACACCCCGGCCCCCCACTGGTAGTATCATCCATTCCAGCTGCAAAGCTCCGAAGTTCAAGGTAACCCCCAGATGTCGCGAAATGTCCAGTTCACCAATTTTTTGCACAAATGTGTTGTTGGCGTGGGGGTGGGGGGGTGGGAGGGGGGGGGCGGAGAGCGGCGGGGGGGTGCGAAGGTTTAGGGGAGTGTGGGTGGATGGTTATTTCTGGTAATAGATAGTTTCAAGAATGTGTTTAAAAGGTGTTTGTTTATGGTGTTCCTATTAATTGATTTATACTCAATCTCCACTAATTTTTGGAAAAATTGGTTGTATTAATAAGTGAAAACGTTTATAATACCGTTTAGCTACAACTAGCATCAACCTTTTATGCCGTATCTCTCTCACCAACAAACTCCCCCCACGCCCATGATGGTCGTGGTACGGAGGAACCACGAGAGAGGCTCCGCCACAGTTCTTATCTCAAGCACGTTGAGCAAACGAGCGAATTGAGTAAGCGGGAGGGTGTGTAGAGCTGCGAGAGCTACACACCTAGCAGGTGTACATCCGCTGCTCTACTGTTTATGTGGGGAGTGAGAGGGGGGGGAGGAAGGACAGATGAGGTGAGGCGACACTTTAGTGAGTCTCTCTCTATATCTCAAGAGACAAAATATATATTATCATAACGCGATGTTTTAAACCAAGGGGGGGGGGGGGGGGGGGGGGAGCCCGAATTCTATATCTCTGCTCAGACAGCCACCCTATAGCCTCGAGATCTTATTACAACAAAAAAATAAAAACTAGATTTAAATGTCCTAACTCTCGAACCATGTCATACCTCTTTAATTATGATAGCCCCGAACTGATAACGAGGTAAACTACTATTGGATTAATTTTAAAAGTACTTTACTATATCCGACCTATGCTAATTTAGGTTGCATTCGATCTTTTACGTGACGCTTTATCTGCGGTAATTTGGAATTATCTGAACTCAAGGTGATGTGTCAACAGCACCCACATTTTTTACGATTTCAATGATTTAATAATTATGGGTGGAAACATGGCTTTGTTTTACAAATTAGGACCAAGTATTGATTACATGTTTGCCTAATACAGATAACTACAGTTAAGCCATTATCATGAACTTTCAATTGCATAGATGATTTGTGAATACATTATGTAAGCCGCGTGTGCTATCAACACTTTTAAAAATGATACATGGGGGGGGGGGGGGGGGGGGGGGGGGGGGCGGGAAACGGGAAACCACCTCCACCGTTCGGTGACATTGCTATCAACCGAGAACTGACGATAGCATGTCGAATTTTAGATGTTCGGGTTAGAAACATCATCACGGCTGAGGTAGCAATATTATGCGAACATAGAGCCGAGCTTCATGTCATGAGCTTAGTGTAAATGTAACTTATTTTGTGAGAACTGCATGTGTTGGCAATTGCTAATAAGTATCAACTAATAGAAAGTCTTGCGTTCCTGCATATTATTGATTATCAAACCTATGAATTCACCAACAATTTTGTTGACGTTTTTTTTTAGCAATGTTTTTACAGAGATCAAAGGCAATGGGATGCCAAAGATGCATTGGGTTATATTTTGGATTGACACTCATTAAGATTAGGTGGCATCCATATTTGGGGAATGTATTTCAACTTTTGTAATATTGCAAGCCATGGACAAGTAAAAGCTATATGCTTTTTTGTATTAAGTCATTTCATCTATTAAATCCACATTTATAGCATTGTTACAAAACGCCTTTAATAATTGGTGTCGTTTTCCAACATTATATTCGAAGTCACTAACAGCCCCGGACCCTTATTCCGCTGCGACCCAATTTGGGGGTGTTACAAAGGGGTTTTAGGTTATCTGGTGGAGGAACTAACACCCATACAACAAGCCTTTTGAACTGGAGAAGCTCTTCTTGCATTAAATCAATCCGTGCACGGTCGGTCATAGACTCTTTGACATTTTTTGGTTCCTTAATGCTCACATTTAGTGCGTAGATGCATATTTCACCATTGGCATCTCGCAAAAAACTAGACCAAAGATTCAATTCTTATCAAAACTCTTACGTAGCGGTGTGTCATCTACACCCATTCGTTAATTAACGATATCCCTTCAAAGATGAGATCCCTCTACGTCCGTTAGATCACGATACAATGTTGGTAACGAGTTAGACATAGACACCGTATATGCCTATTTCGACGGACTTCCACAATCTTAGATATGACTGCATCTCAGAAAACTTTAGGATGGTGGAGCAACAAATGGATTTACGAAATGATATTACCACTAACTCGAACTTATCAGCATTTGGAACACTTTTTTAATTTACTATTATATTTAAGCAACTGCTTCAGGTTAGGAGATGTGCGTGGATCATCTATGTTGCATAATCTGTTGTTTTGACTTGTAGCTTATGCTCCACCATCATGTAAAGTGTTTTAAGAATATATGTAGCTTAAAGATATCTATTTGTTGGTGTCCTGTGCAGTGTCTAGCTGTTGTGGTGAGAATGCTAAGTTGGAGTGTCTCAAAGAACTTGAGGTGCTAGAGCAACAGGAGTAATTCTTGGAGCAGCTAAAGCAGCTGACGGTTGACCACCAATATGATCATTATACATAGCTTCGAACAGTAAATCCAATTCACCTTTAGTTGGTTGTTGAGTTGTTATTGTTGACGGAGCATAAGTAAGATCGAGTCCTGAACTGATTTGTCCAGAAGTCATGCTTTGAAGCCCGGGTTTTAAACTGCTTTGTTCAAAAGCCATAGCTGAAAGCTCATCAAATGTCACATTCATTGTCTCCATGATTTTCTTTGTCCTTCGGTTGTAAACTCTGTAAGCACAGGAATTAGCAGAATAACCAATGAAAAAGCCAATATCACCTTTTGCACCAAGCTTCCCAATATCTTCACGATCATTCTTGGGATAACAGAGAGCCCCAAATACATGAAGAAAGGAGATATCCGGTTTTCTGCCATTAATAAGCTCGTATGGTGTTTTGTCAAATCGACGGTGAATGATGGAGCAGTTTTGAGTGTAGCACGCAGTAGCAATTGCTTCAGCCCATAAGAATAACGGTGCACGAGAAAAGATCAACATTGTTCTAGCAGCCTCCACTAGCGTACGGTTTCTTCGTTCCACTACTCCGTTTTGTTGATAGGTACGAACAGAAGATGCTTGGTGGGTTATGCCAACACTATTAAAGTATTCTTGAAGCACTTGGTTTTTGAATTCTGTACCATTGTTGGTTCTTATAATAATGACTGGAGCTTGTAGTAGAACTGTAATTTTCTTGAGAAAAGTTTTAATCTCCTTCGGTGCTTCATCTTTTGATCTGAGAAAGATTACCCAAGTGTAACGGGAGTAGTCGTCCACAATCACCAAAACATACCGCCTTTCATTTATGCTGGTGCAACCTCTGCTTAGAGTTTGGAACTGGTTTGGGTGGGTGAGGTGCCCTTTTGCTTTTTCCTTGCTCACATGAGGGACAAAGATGTTCTTTATGATATTTGAATTTTAGAAGACCGGTGACAAGATCATTTTTGGCAAGGTCATTTATGGTGTCAAAATTGAGGTGGGATAAACGTTGATGCCATAACCATGACTTGATAGAAGTAGCACGAGCCATGAGGCAAATTGGAGAAGCAAAGGCCATTTCATGGAGATTGATGGTGTAAAGGTTTGTTGTGCGATTTCCTTTTAACAAATCAACTGCTTTTAAGTTTCTAACGAAACATGTATTTCTTTTGAAAGTTACCTCTAAATCTGAATCACAAAACTGCCCAACCGAGAACAGGTTGTGCCCCAAGCCCTCAACGAAATAAACCCTGGCGATCAAAATATTTCCCCATTGAAGATCACCGAAATCCAGAATTGCAGCAACATGATCATTTCCAAAGCGAACAATTCCCAAAAACTTCCAAACGAAATTGATGAGAAACTTTAGATTTCCGGTCATATGCTTGGAACAACCCGAGTCGACGCACCATAAACAAATTTGGATAACCTGCCAAGAAAAGAAGTGGAATTTGGAAACCGTTTGATTGTAGGTTCCTAAGGGTTAGAAGTACATGCATTATCACCATTTGAGCACTCAGATTGACACTCGGATTCGCTGGTAGCAATTATTTTTCCTTTAAGGTCAAAAATTCTTCCAGTTGGTGACCACCTAAGGCAAGATCTAGGTTTACTAGGCTTAGGTGAAGCAAGTCTTTCGTTAGACCCTACTTTCTTAGGTTTCTTGACCTGTGGCTTGAGTTTCGTTTGTTTTGCAATATTTGAAACATTTACCTTTTGTTTCTTACCACGAGAATTCATGTCATTCACATAATTAAGCACACAGACATCATGATTAGCAGTAATTAAACATTGCTTACACATTATTTTGGATTCATCCAAGGTAACATACACTTTACAAGGTAAAGAATCGATCAAGGCTTGGGATCAACAAGTGGTATCAGAGCCTGTGCTTTGAGAAACTTGATCTAAAAAGGTAATGGTGTTGGAGAATACACTGAACAATGCTTTGGCTAAGCTTCCCATTCTTAAAGCTCCGGGGAGTATGAGATGTGGGAGATCAGGATTAAACAGTATTTTCAGATCCAGGATTATGCTCTATGGGAGGTCATAGAGAATGGGAATTCATGGGTACCTATTCCTGTAACAACACCACCAGAAAGTGGTACATCAACAACAACAAAGATGACTGTGCACTGCTACTATTGAAGAAAAGACATGTAAAAAGAATGATGTAAAGGCAAGAAGTCTACTGCTCATGGCACTGCCCAATGAACATCAACTTACCTTCAACCAGTATATTGATGCTCAATCAATGTTTGCTGCATGAAAGCTCGAGGGCAAATGAAGCAACAAAGAAGACATCAGATGCTATGTTGGAAACAACAGTAGAAAAACTTAGTGATTCAAAGCTCAGATTCACTTGATTCTCATCTTTAACAGGCTTCAAAAAGCTTGTTGCTAGTTGGGGAAATTCTCGGTGTGGTTACTCCTCCAGAAGATTTAAATGTAAAATTTTTAAGGAGCTTACCTTCTGAATGGGATACACATGTTGTAGTTTGGATGAACAAACCTGATTTTGATACTATGGGTTTGGATGATCCTGTAACACAATTTAAAATTGTTGATACAGGATGGTTAGTAAAAATTTGCTGGTGCAGGCAATTATGATAAAAACTTGGCATGTGTAAATACTTCTGGTGCAAGCTGTACTAAATATATTAATACTTGTTAACCTGAAGTTGTACAACTAACAAAGGTTATACTGCCAGTACTGAAATTTTGTACTGCTGCTTTAGTGTGCCACAGTATCTGCCTTTCTATTCACTCACCAAAAGGGTTCAAACTAGTTCATGAGACCTTGAGCATCTTCATGATGCGCATTTAGAAGAATGGATTTAACGGTTGAATATGGCACTACTAAGCTTGTGGGAAAGAACAGTTCATATCGAGAACTGAAGGAAAATCATCATTGATGGAAGCAATACTGCTGGATATGATTAATCAAAGGTTTAGAATGTTTCAACTGCCATAAAATGAGACATTTTTCCAGGGAATGCAGAGCACCTAGGAGTAAAGACAACAGAAATTGGAATCAATGTAGCTCAACAAAGACTGTAAAGATTGAAGATGCTTCTAAAAAGGCAATGTGTGCTATAGATGGTGCTAGCTTTGATTGGGAGAACATGGCGGAGGATGAGATTCAGGAAATATGGCTCTCCTGCTTTCTCAGTTCTGAGGTAAAAAAATGAAAAAATCTTGGTTCAAAAAAAAAAAAAAAAAAATTGTCTAAAAAACTATGAAGCTCTAAAGAAACAGTATGATGATTTGCTTGTTAAATTAAGTGATACTGATTTTAAAGCAGCTACATACAAAAGAGGTTTAGCAACTTTAGAAGTTCAAATTGTTAAATATAAAGAACATGAAGTTCTTTTCTCTGAGGAAATTGCTCTACTTAAAAGAAGTGTAGGTTGTAAAGAATATGAGTTAGGATTACTTAAGATTGAGCTTGAAAGGTTAAACAAGAAAAGGATGGAGTTGATTTTAAGATTGCAAAGTTTGATAAATATGCTAAAGACTTAAATGAAATGTTAGAAGGTCAGATAACTGACAAAAGCAAGAAAGGAATAGGTTATAATGCTGTCCCCTCACCTCATCCTTTGATTCTTAACAGACCAACAACTTTAGACTTATCTTATTCAGGTCTTGAAGAATTCAAAGAACCTGAGGTTAATGAGTATGGTCCTAGGGATTCTAGTTTAAAGCCTACCATTGGTTGTGATAAAGAGTCAGATAATTTTGAGGAGAATACTGATGACTCCTTGGAACAACATCAAATGACTGATACTGAAACTAGCTCTTTTGAGACTCCACTTAAGGTTGACAAAGATTGGAAAGAAAAGTTTTTTTCTCCTGCTAATATGTAGCGTCTGTCAATCAAATAGAAAAACCAGTATAAAAGGAAAGTTAGATATGCCTGATTAGTCTTTGGTCAAAAGGTAAATTAAACAAAGGGGGGGTATCACAAGTTAAAAGTAAACTTTGTTGAGGTTGTGGGTTCTAACACTAGTAAGAATGTTAGGAAGTATAAGCTAAGAAAGTTAGGAAGAAATAATGATGCTCCAATTATGAGGATTAGTGGCTGGATGATGAGGAACAAGATGAGTTCTAAGATAAGCTGATAGAAAATGTTATTCCTACTTGCTAAAATAGAAAAAACCACGTTAGGAAAGCAGTGAAGTATGCTTGGGGGGATTTTGTACAGGTCACAAAGACCTAGGGGAACAAGGAATGGAATGGTCAAAAATCTATATCGTATAGATGTAAATTTGTAATTAATAAACACAAGCATGTTTTATTTGTGGAAGTTTTGATCACATTCAATACAGCTGTCCTAACCAACAGAGGAAAAGAATAGTAAGTGGAAATAATTATAAACAAAAAAGGTATGATACTATTCTAACCTCTATCCAGTGCACACAAACATATGGCTCCAAGAGCAGTCTTAATGAAGACTGGCCTAAAATCTGTTAATACTGCAAGGCTTGTTAATACTGTTAGGTCTGTTAACACTGGCAGACCTTTTAGTACTGCTAGGTCTTTTAATACTGTTAGGCCTTCTTATACTGCTCACCCAAAATCAACAGTTCATTGTGCTAGACCAAGGACATATTTTCAAAATCAAGCACAATCAACTGTTCACAGGCCCTTTTACAAGAGAACAACATTAACAAAAAGGTCTTATTATCAAAATGTTAATACTGGTAGGCAAAGGTTTAATACTGGTAGGCAAAATGTTAATACTGTCAGGGCAAGGGGATTTAATGCTGTTAAGCCCTCAGCATGTTGGGTTTGGAGACCCATCAAACCCAATGGTGCATCACTGGTTTTCAACAAATATAATTACATTGATGGACGAGGCAGATCCAAGTCAGTAATGGCTTGGGTCCCCAAAGAAAACTAACTTCATAAGTTTTGTGTATAGAGCAATTCACAACTAAATGATAAAGGCTTTGTTGATAGTGGATGCTCAAGGCACATGACTGGAGACATAGCCTATCTTTTAGATTTCAAAGATTTTGATGGAGGTTACGTTACTTTTGGTGGAGGAGCATATGGAGGTAGAATTATTGGCAAAGGTACTGTTAAAACTGATAATCTTTGATGACGTATAGTCCAACCTCGGGTCATGAACCCGACCCGCGAATAGTACTTATACCCAGGCCCATAATGAATGGGCCATAGCGACATCAATACTGGTTTCCAAGGCCCGAGTGGTACTGCCTATAGAGAAGCCCATGACATATGGGCTATCGCGGCGAGGATTTAGGCCCATGAGGCCCAACTAGCGCACACGTGCGCATGTATCTAGAACACCCGTTA
>BQNB010128357.1:3321-17106 GCA_026074375.1 Tanacetum coccineum | reverse complement strand
TAATGATTATACCCTTAATTATATCTCTAAGCTCATTTCTAATTTCTTTAAGCTTTTTGCGAAATCTATGCTTTTTGAAGTAGATCGTACAATCAAGTTCCCTTATTCAGCAAAGAGAGAGTTGTCGCTGAAAAAAAGGTCAAAAGTTAATACATTGAATTAAACATAAAAACTGAAACATGTGTAATTAGAACATACCTAGAGGTGGCAAATGGCAGCCGTGGTGTGTGTTTTGCTTCAACTCTTGAGACTGCTTCAACATTTATCCATGCATGCATGGAGTTAGGTAACTCATCACGAATTGAATGCATAAACAGTTAAAAAACATATTGATGCAATTGTGCCTTCATATACAGAGACATTGACTTTTAGTCAAAAGTTAAATTATTTACTTTCTTTATTTATTTAAGTTTCTTGTTTGACAATAAACTTTGATTAGGAAACTATATTCTTAATCAATTATGTGTTTAGAAATAGGAAAGTAATATTCAATCTTTTTTTCACTACATCAGTTGGTATCAAGAGCCGAAGTTCCTGATTAAGATGTTTCCAAGGAGAAGTGAAGGCGAAGAGTTAGAATATCCATTCTTTGAGGGTGATGGTTCATCTTCTGATGAATGGAGAGATTATGGTATGGCGGGTGATGATTATGAAGGGCCTCCAGTATTTGATGATGATCAATATGAAGAAGAATCGATACCAGTTTATGATACCGATATCGAAGATGTCATTGAGGAAGAAGAAGGATTTATCAGGACAAGAGGATTTGGTGGGGAAGAAGACAACATCAAAGACGTCGTCGTTGTGGCTAATGATCTTTGTTCTTCAATGATCCAAACTACTTTAAATGTTGATTTTAAGGAAGACATCAATACAAAATCACACGAGTTGATGTCGTTTGGAAAAAGTATTCTTATCAAGGTTAGCAAAAGTTCGTTCAAAATTTTGATTGGTAAAAAATATCAAGAATGGTATTTGAAGGTTGCACCCATGGTCTATAAGTTCGGTTTTAAGATGATCAAGGTTCAAGGTCGAGTCATAACAAATTTGGATGCTACGAGTACAAGGGACGAGTGAAGCAAACTCGAGGACGAGTTTTTTTTCAAGTGGGGTGAATGATGCAGTTATGCCTTCATATACAGAGACATTGACTTTTAGTCAAAAGTTAAATTATTTACTTTCTTTCTTTATTTAAGTTTCTTGTTTGACAATAAACTTTGATTAGGAAACTATATTCTTAATCAATTATGTGTTTAGAAAAAGGAAAGTAATATTCAATCTTTTTAGGTTGATTTTATTTGTCCTATAAATATAAGGTCTTTTCATTGTATTGGATACCTTTTGGAGTTTTGACAATAAAAGCTTTTGCTTTGTTCTTGGTGGTTTGCTAAGATTCTCTTAATAATCGGTATTCGTTTGAATCAACGGTTATTGGAGTTTGCCTGATTATCGGTATTCCTTTGAATCAACGATAGTTGGAAGAATTGTTTCTGGTATTCATTGGAATCAACAGATGCAATTTATTTATCTCTTTATTTTCACTACATCACATATGGAATCAATAACACGAATGTTTGATTACCTATTTTTTTTCTCAAATCTTCCAAAGATAATATACATGTTATGGTTTAAGATTTACCTTGGACTATTCCTTGACTATTGGAAACCAAAACCAACATAAAGCTAGTATGCACAGTCTACCTTCTGCAGCAAGTTGTACATGTGATTACAAATCATAATAAAAACAATATTAGTGCTGAATACATAATGAGAAGTTGATGAGATATATGATTTCATGTGAATCGTGTGTATAGATGCACAAATAGAAGTTAATCAAATCTGAGTTTCATGTGGATCGTGTGTGCCTATATATGTAAATCAAGTGTGTATGTGTGCCTATATATATGTGTTATTTTGTAACTTAAGCATTGATCATAAAAGTTGTAACTCCATCATAAATAGCATTGATTATAATGTTATAGTTTTTTTAAAATGAGGCTCTTACAATTTTCTTTAATTGGCCTATTAAATCACATTGATTAAAATATGTTGTTACAATTGTATTCATTATTAACTTTTGAATGGCTTTTATGGCTTTTAAATTCGTGTATATATAAACTTTCCCAAAGAGGAAATGTTTTTTAGTTAATTCTAAATGAGCTAAATGCTTTATAAAGTAGTATAGATGCACATTCTTGATTCTTCACCACTTGTACTAAAGGCTATACTGATGATGCTAACATGCCTCCTTAATATTTTGTTACGTGTATGCAAGTGCTAGCACTATCATATACATAAGAGCAAACGGTATGGTGGTGAGGGTGCTCGCCGTTTCCGACGTGGCACCTCGCTACCTCTCGCCATCACACCAAGGTGGCTCGCCAAAAGTTCGCCCGCCGGGAAAGTGAGGAAGAAAGAGACAAATGAGTTGTGTTTTTTATCTTTTCTTTTCTTTTTATTTTGATTTATAAATAAGGTGTGTGTGTGAGAGAGAGAGAGTGTGTGCGTGTGTGTGTTTTTATGAGAAAGAAAAAGATCTGAGTGTATAAATATGATTTAGTGTCTGGATGTCACCTCAACGATGACATGACACACACATGACATGAAATTTTGAATTTAATTAAAAAATATGGCCATGACGAGGTTCGAACTTGTGACCTATATTTAAGTTTGTATCACGTTTACCAACTGAGCCGAGCAACTTTTTTGTGTTCTATAATTAAAAACAATAATATCTTCTAAAATACCATGTTGATATCCTTTAATTTTTAAAAATATATCAAAATATATTCCTTAATTATATGCCATATTCATCCAAATCCAACCATCCCTACGTAAAAATTTTAATCAAGTATAACTCAAAAACCTAAATTGTCTAACATACGACCTATGACCTTTATCAAAAACTTTATGCGGATAAAAATCTAAATCGGTACGTGTTATTACTCACTACGTCCCATATTAAGTGTCCATTTTTGACTTTTTGAATTTTTTTTTTCATAAACTTTTGACCGTAAATAATTTTTATTTATGTTATATAATGTTTACTGAAAATATATACCAATGAAAAATGCATTCGAAACTTCATATTCATTCATATATTTTGCACTGGTATCATACTATCATATGAAGGAAATAATTTAAAGGTCAAAGGTTGAGATAAAAAGACTTTACAAAAGTCAAAAATGGACACTTAATATGGGACGGAGGGCTTGGCCCAGTATTTTCATATTGGGCTTTTGTATTAGTGTCTTTTATTACTTCTTCGTAACTTGGGTTAAAAGACTTATTTCTTTACGTTTGTTATTGGGATTGCATTAGGTTATTTTGTTTCCGCCGCCCAACCCGCGTACCTGCTACCCACCCGATCCACCAACACACACACTACAAGAAAAACAGCTTTTAGCGACGAAACTTTTTCGGGACTACGGAAAATAGTCCCAACAAGTCCACTAGACGACAAAAACACAACTTTTGTGGCCCAATCTTTGACCAGTATTTATAGGGACTACATATGAGATCTTTAGGGACAACATGTAATCCCTAAACGTTTGCTACATGACAAAATAAAAGTCTCATAATTTTTTGAGTTTGACTATCACTTATCGGGACTACACGTTGTCCCTAAAAGTTTTATGACGAAAACAAAATAGTCAAGTCAAAAAAAAATAGTCCCGATGGAGGGAATTTTGGCGCCTAAAGTTTTGCGGGACCACATGTAGTCCCTATAAGTTTAGAGACTAAAAAAATAATGAAAACTCAAAAAAAAATTAAGTGTCAAAATTTAAGGGACTACATTTAGTCCCTAAAAATCCCTTTTTGCGGGACAATAAGTAGTCCCTATAAGTTTAATGACAAAAAAGAGTGAAAAATAAAAAAAATTAGATGCCATACTTTAGGGGACTACATGTAGTCCCTAAAAAATTGGCATTAAAGTAAAAAATTTAGTCTCGATGGAGGGAATTTTTGGCGCCCAAATTTTACGGGACAACAAGTAGTCCCTATAAGTTTAGAGACTAAAAAAATAATGAAAACTCAAAAAAAAATTAGGTGTCAAAGTTTAGGGGACTACATTTAGTCCCTAAAAATCTTTTTTTACGGGACAATAAGTAGTCCCTATAAGTTTAATGACAAAAAAGAGTGAAAAAAAAATTAGGTGCCATACTTTAGGGGACTACATGTAGTCCCTAAAAAATTGGCATTAAAGTAAAAAATTTAGTCTCGATGGAGGGAATTTTTGGCGCCCAAATTTTACGGGACAACAAGTAGTCCCTATAAGTTTAGAGACTAAAAAAATAATGAAAACTCAAAAAAAAAATTAGGTGTCAAAGTTTAGGGGACTACATTTAGTCCCTAAAAATCCCTTTTTACGGGACAATAAGCAGTCCCTATAAGTTTAATGACAAAAAAAGTAATTCATAACTAATTAAAATGATTTAAATTACTTAGATTAAATATAACCTCACGCTTTTAGACCGAATCGATGTGAAACTGCAACATGTAATTCACTACAACAAAAAGGAGAACAGGTGACGGTATTTTCCCCGAGGTGATATCGTTATACATAAACACATTCATATCATAAAAGTTTAAACAAAGTCTTCACATACAATAAAAACACATACGAATTACATTGCAAATGACAAACTACTCCAAATCATACGAATTACATTGCACATGACAAACTACTCCAAATCAAGTTTTTCCATTTCATTGAGAACTTCGTGAAATAGTGCAGCCGAATTAACTGTATGTTGTTCCGGATGCATATGCATTTCCATTGTTGCCTTGAGTACACTTATCTTTCCACGCAAGTGCTTGCAGTTTGAGCACTCTCCATTTCTTGAAGATCCTAGAGAATAGTTTGTAGGTGTTGAAGGTCCTGAAGAATAGCTTGGAGGCGTTGAAGGTCCTGAAGAATAGCTTGGAGGTGTTGAATGTCCTGCAAAGTAACTTGGAGTCGATGGAGCTCCAGGAGAACTCATCAATTCACGAAGTCGGGTCTCTTTCTATAAAAAAATCCACATCCAAAATGTTTCGGAGGCTGTTAAATAGTAAAGAAATCAGTTCTTTTAACAACTAATCAGAATATTTATATATTACACAAAAAAAAACATGTGATTGTTCACCTTTGATTTTGGACATGCATAGTATAGTTTAGCGTAACTCTCATGTTTATACGATTGTCTGAGAACTACATCTCCTTCTTCACACCTACACGCAAAAGCTTCATATGGCACCATCTTCACCATCTTTTTGTGGTTGTAATGGTAAGAGTGTGTGATATGTTTGTGGTTGTGATAGTATCTGCTTTTATGGTATAAAAGAGTTTTTGGCGCAAGTTTTTGGCGGGAGTATTTAGCGGGAGTATTTGGCGGGAGTTTTTGGCGGGAGTTTTTGGCGGGAGTTATTGGCAGGAGTTTTTGACGGGAGTATTTGGTGGGAGCATCTCAACTTATCTGTTAATGAACACACCTTAAAAATGTATAACCATAACATATCGTCTAATGTATAACCATAACATCTCGACATGTCAATGAACACACCTTAAAAATGTAGATAAATGCCAATGGTGTTGACATACACATTTTTATTCAAGACATAAGTCTCCACATAAACCATTTATTACAATGAATTCAATACAAATGCCCATGGTGCAAACATGAACACACCTTAAAAACGTAGATAAGCACACACACACTTAATGTGTTGACACACCTTAAAAACGTAGATAAACACACATACACTTAATGTGTTGACACACCTTAAAAACGTAGATAAACACACATACACTTAATGTGTTGACATACACATTTTTATTCAAAGGGCACATTCCCCTTCAACTTTTCAATGAAAAGCATCTTCTCATCAGCCCTCTCCTCTACCTCCCTTTCCAGGGCCTGCAACCTTTGAACCATCTCCTCGTCTCTCTGTACTAGCTCTTGCAAGTACTCAATTGACCTGTCCTTGTTCACAACCCAACCAGGAGAAGCTTCAAGTTCTTGAGTAAACAATTGATATTCTTCTATGGCAGCACGTAACTTCACACTCACATTATTGATCATGCGTGCCAGCCTAAGGTCAGCTTCCTTGGCCCTCCAGAAATACAAACTCAAAACATCTGACCAAGTAGTTGACTGGGCCGAAGCTTGCAACTCCATAATCCTTCTCAAGTTCCACATTGTTTGTTGTATTTTGGTTCTATGCATACGAATACAACTCACAACCCTTATATACACAACATTCCACTAAGAATACAAGTTGCTATACACCCCACTTTGAAAGCCACTTACCCACCCTTTAAATATGTGCAGACAACTATTTACACAGTATGAAGATATAAAATATTCAATTGTGTAACATGTCTTTAGAATGCAGACAACTATTTACACAGTATGGATTTTGGTTTAGAATGCAGACAACTATTTTGAACGTCTATTTTGAACGTCTATCGACACCTCCGTTGAACGTCTAATGCACAACGATAACATATTGACTCCTCCGTTGAACGTCTAATGTACAACGATAACATATCGACTCATCCGTTGAACGTCTAATGTACAAGGATAGCATATCGACTCATCCGTTGAACGTCTAATGTACAAGGATAACATATCGACTCATCCGTTGAACGTCTAATGCACAACGATAACATATCGACTCCTCCGTTGAACGTCTAATGTACAAGGATAGCATATCCACTCATCCGTTGAACGTCTAATGTACAAGGATAGCATATCGACTCATCCGTTGAACGTGGCAAGACTAGCCATGGAGAAGAATCCTGATGACCACCCGTGTGAGTCAGCTGCAATACTTCATGAGCTTTTAAATGAAATGGAAAACCTTCGTGTGGAGTAGTAGTTAGTGTATTTGGTTGAATGTGCTAGAATAAAGGAGATTGAGGGGATGCCCACGTTTCCATGTTTTCACCATTTTAGGATGTAGTGGTTTATGTTTTTGTCATGTTTTTTTAATAAGAGTTCTTATGTTTATGGATATACAGAAAATTGATTACATAAGTCTTCGCATACATGAAAATACAAATGCATAAACCATTTATTATAATGCATTCAATACAAATGCCAATGGTGCAAACATGAACACACCTTAAAAACATAGATAAACACACATACACTTAATGTGTTGACATACACATTTTTATTCAAGAACACATAATACTGGGTCCTTAAAAGGGCACATTCCCCTTTAACTTTTCAATGAAAAGCAACTTCTCATCAGCCTTCTCCTCTACCTCCCTTTCCAGGGCTTGCAACCTTTGAACCATCTCCCCGTCTCTCTGTACTAGCTCTTGCAAGTACTCAATTGATCTGTCCTTGTTCACAACCCAACCAGGAGAAGCTTCAAGTTCTTGAGCAAACAATTGATATTCTTTTATAACAGCACTTAACTTCACACTCAGATTATTGATCATGCGTGCCATCCTAAGGGCAGCTTCCTTGGCCCTCCAGAAATACAAACTCAAAACATCTGACTAATTATTAAACTGGGCCGAATCTCTCAACTCTAGAATCCTTCTCAAGTTCCACATTGTTTGTTGTATTTTTGTTCTATGCATATGAATACAACTCACAACCCTTATATAGACAACATTACACTAAGAATACAAGTTGCTATACACCCCACTTTGAAAGCCACTTACCCACCCTTTAAATATGAGCCACTATCCTACAACACAATCAATTGTGCAGACAACTATTTACACAGTATGAAGATATAAAACATTGAATTGTGCAAAAAACTATTTACAAAGTTTGAAGATATAAAACATTCAATTGTGCAGACAACTATTTACACATTATGAAGATATAGATTCTACTTGACTGAAAACGAGAATTAAAAACCTAAATTTTGCGATTTTTAGAAACTACTTGACTGAAAACGAAGTTTAAAAAAAACTAGACTAAAAACGGAGTTCGTTTGGACCAAAAACGAGTCAAGACAAGAACGGGAACGTATCCCGTTCTTTAAAAAAATGAAACTTTGGAAAATTGACCCTACACAAAAACTGATATTTTTCCTAG
Source organism: Tanacetum coccineum (assembly GCA_026074375.1). Lineage (NCBI taxonomy): Eukaryota > Viridiplantae > Streptophyta > Magnoliopsida > Asterales > Asteraceae > Tanacetum > Tanacetum coccineum. The sequence continues at coordinate 9,061 of BQNB010128357.1, read as the reverse complement.
AAACTATATGAAAAAAGAAAAATTTTAAATTTTTTTTATATTTTTCTGATAATTATTTTATTTTTTATGAATTTTTTAAACTTTTAATGAAAATAAATTATAAAAATACTAAACGTGTATAAAAAAATCTGGAAAAATCACATAAAATAGCTTAAAGTATGACAATCCTAAGAAAATTAAGAAAAACCCCACAGCTTATTGGATAAGCTGTGAAATAAGCCCTAACAGCTTATAAGGCTTAATGGCCAAAAAGCCCTTATATATTAAATCCAACAAACCACTACCGGATGAGCTATTGTAGCACAGCGGTAGTGGTGTTGGGTTTATAAGGGTTGAGGGCTTTGAGGTCCCGGGTTCGAGTCTTGCTCACCCGGGGCTTTGGCCTTCCCCTTTATTTTTTTTTTCAGGGACTACATGTTGTCCTTACAAGTCAATACGTAGTCCCGATAACTTTCGCTCTAAAAATTTCACCAAAAGTCAAACACCCCGCCCTAATTGTTTGGTACACCAAATTTTCACTTAACCAAATTTCAGTACAATTTCACTTTACCAAATTTCAGTACACCAAAGTACACAAACACCAAAACACCACCACCACCTCGGTTTGGAGAACGACCAAGACAGTGATTTCACCACCACCACCTCGGTTTAGAGAACGACCACCACCACTTTTTCATATATCGCTCACCACGACCACCACTCAGTTATTGTAAGTTGGGTTTTGGTTTATGTTTCTGTTAATTAGCATTATGATAATTAGCTTATGATAATTAATAAACATCTAATAAATTAATAAATTCAGTAAATTGAAAAGTGTAAATTAATTGCATTATGATAATTAGCTTATGTTCCTGTTAATTAGCTTATGTTTGAAAAGTTAATTGTGTTTTGGTTAGTGTCTGAAAAGTGAATGAATGTGTTTGTAAATGAATGTGTTTGTAAATGATAATTAGCTTATGTTTCTGATAAGCTTATGTTTGTAAATTAGCTTATGTTTCTAATTAGCTTATGTTTGTAAATGAATATGTTTGTAAATTATCGCACGTTTTTTGCTTTCCTCTTAGTGGCGAAAGGTCTTCACCACAGAACCTCTCATTGTCACCACTACAATCACTAGCACACCCGAGAAGTCATGTCGATTGATAAGAATTGGACTAGGCCTGCTTTAAACCGCAATTCTCTTGAGTTTAAACATGGTCTTAACGATTTCTACGAGAGGTGTAAAGCACACATAAATGACAGAGGTTTATGTTTTGTCCATGTCGGTTGTGTGGGAACCGGGACAAGCTTACACCTCTTACTATTAAGCATCACATACATAATAACGGGTCGTCCGAAATTAATTTATTAGAAATTAATTTTGAAAAGTCCCCAGTTTGGGACTGTTTTTGGAGTGTTTTGTCTCATTGTAGGATATGAATGCTATAAATTGGATTACTATTTGAGATGATTTCGACATGTGTTTCTCCTTACTCCTACGAATATGTTTAAATAATCTCAATAGTATAATCCGTTATAACGCATCTCATTATATGAGACAATCATCTCAAAGCGGTTTAGGATTGCCTCCATTAGTTGCACTAGGTGAACAAAACATCTCGTATTCCTCGTAAGAACAGGTGTTAGGAGGTTAGTGGGTTGGAGGAATGGGGAGGTTTACATGATAAACCAACGTAAAGCCACACCGCACCCACCCATACACGAACAAACTGCATAAAAGGAAAACGACAGAAACAATTTGGACACATAAAACTAGTTTTCATGTAAGCCATTATTTTACTAATCAATCTTGAAAAATTCATCGATCATTAGCATCGCCGTTATGAATCGTGCCGAGAAAATAAATTACCAATGATGCAAGTCTTGACGAAAAATAATATGGTAAACAACAAACACCTATACAGACCCCTTTAGAGACGAATGTGGGACCCACGTAAAATAACAAATATGAGGTGGAACACGATGAACCTGCTCCACCTACGCCACCGAGCCAGAAATACATCACACATAGACAACCTCAGATGAGATGAACATGACAGCGTTTACATAATGATCTTAGCTATATTCCTCATGAATAATGAATACAATGAACCAACTCAAGTAGATATTGATTGAGACAAGTAATTGACCCGACACACAGCAACACGTACGAGTTTGAAGAGTTAATGAAAGCCAGTAGCTAACTAGGAGCTGTACCCCAGTTGTGACTAAGGTACACGATTAGATTATGGCAAAGTTTACCTATTTTAAGTTAAAGGTAGATTGACTGATTCTATAATTCACTGAAAATTTAGAGTTTTTCTAAATGTATTTCCCGATCATAAAGTGATTCCAACTCCACCTTCATACTGATGTCAATAATGAAGTCATTTAAAACTATCGGGTAAGGGTAACGATTCGAACATGCTTGTGAATACGATTGCTGCTAAATTTCGGGGAGACAATAACAAAGATTTGTTGATTTTTGTCCTGTGTGTAATAACGATAATGGGAAAGACAGTAACACACTGGGGGAAGAAAGTTCCTAAGAAGGAGTTGCGTATTACTTCCCGAACATTCCTAGACTACAAACGATTGTACAAAGACTAGTCACACTGCAATGGAAATGATTTGGCATCTACTTGAAAAAGTTTACGAAGCCCGGTAAGATGCAAAAACCCCTTTGAAATGTTGGGAGCATGGAAGAAATTTTGACACCAAGATCCAGATTTTTTGCACCAAAGAACCAAGAAATGTTCGACTAGGGTTGGCTGCTGATGGTTTCAATCCGTTCGGCAACCTTAGTCAGGCCTACAGAGATTTGGAGATTTTAATATCCCATACCTTATTCCGGAAGTGATATATTTTATTTTAGTATGTTACGACCTTTTTTCCCGCGTTTTAGCCGAAACCGAGTCAAAACTTTATTTTTACACGGTTTTACATTTTATTAAATGTTTTAACTAAATTAAATTTAACGAAAGAAAAATTTACAGAAATAAAATCCCGAGCCATAGTAGTAGGTTTTTATTTAAGAAAAGCACCTACGTGTCAAAAGTCTAAACTAGAAAAGGGGGAAGGACTAAATGTGTCATTAACTTAAACTACACTTACTATATATATAATTTTTCTCACACACGCAAATTTATTCTCCTCCTCCCCTCTCCACCATACCACCGTCGGCCACCACCTCTACACCACCAAAACCCGACATGCAAAACGATCAACCTACAAAATATTAATCCTTACATCGAAACAAACATATCCCAACAAAAAATTTCGACATGCAATAGGTATTTTGAAAGATTTTTATTCGAGCTATTCTTTAGTTTTTGTATTAAAAATCAAGTGGGTTACATTTAATCTAAGCATTTTCGAAGATTTGAGTTGCTAAAAATATTTAGAAATGGTTGTTTCGGGTCATTCATGGTTTCGGCTAGAATTATAACCGGAGGGGTTCGTGTCGAGACTTGATTTTCGATTTCCTAATTGTTGTAAGTATTTTAAAGCTTATGTTATAATTATTTTTATACAAAGTCGATTTTTGATGCATGCATGTAATGAAATCCACTAGATCTCGAGTTAGTAAAAGATGTAGAATAAGTTGGATGATTGAGGTTGATTTAGATGACGGAGATAAGTTAGCTAGGAATATTTTTGGTGACGTTGTGAAGTGAAAATGGCAATTTTATGAGTTTTTAAGTAGGTATTTTCGAGCAGAAACTTAGGCGCGGGTTTTGGGTACCGTAAAAATGTAAAAAACTAATTTTTCGATCTAAGAATATCATAGAGGGTATTTTTATGAACATTTCGATAGGTGGATCGTTTCGTAACTCCTAATAACGAAGATTCTACGACCAAAAGAAGTTTAGAAAATTTATGTTGAAAAAGTTCGCACTTGGTAACTTTCGAATCTGTCCAGAAATGTAAATGGCCATTTCGACCACTTTCGAGTCCGTTTTAGCCTTCTGACGAAACACGAAACACGAAAGTTGTCCGGAATGATGTTTCGCTTTTACAGTGTAAATTTCAGAATTTAAAGATTTGAAATGAGTAAGTTAGGTTAAACCAATGACTAGAAAATAAAAAGTATATTATAAAAATAGTGCAGATTTTTAAAAGGGTAAAATGGTCATTTTCTGGTCCGTTTTGGGTTCGGCCGAAACTAAAAAGTTGTTCGAAATATAGTTATAAGTGTCCTGTATAAAATGCTAAGGTTGAAAATAAAATATGACGAGTCGAGACTAAAGTCAATGACTAGAAAAGTCAAATATGTAAAAAGTCAACAAAAGTTTAATGAAAACGTAACACATCGTTTAAATTATCACGAGATAGTTCGGATTAATAAAATAGTAACAACTACTACTTTAAGGCTAATATTATTTTTGAGGTTAACAACCGTAGGTAAAAGCGACAAGTTTAAAAATAAAAACTTTTATAGTTTCGTATATATACATAAATGTAAATATATAAGAAAAGACACCGACAATAATGTAATATAGATAGTGAAATTTAAAATTTAATAATTTAATTATTTGTGCTAATCTAACAACCAGGCTTACTAAAAAAAGTAACTTTTCAGAAATAGAAACTTACCAAAAATAGAAAGTTTTCAAAAATATAATGTAATTTATCTATGAAGGAAATGGTCGCATCAAAGTTATATTAAGTGATAAGGATTAGGTTGAGCAAGTGGATTTCTCATCGCATGCATACTTATATAATTTCTAATATATATATATATATATATATATATATATAATATAATATATTATATATATAGTGAAAAAAGTAAAAAAAAAGACCATCAAAATGAGAATAAACTTATAATTGAGAATTAAAAGAAAAAAACCACAACCATACAATTAGATTCACCATAACAAATGCAGGATCCCCCCTTAAATTATCTTCTATTTAAAATGTTTGGCTAGAAATCCTTCTTATTCATCCTCATTATATTTTTTCTTCTCACCTTGACATCCGCTTCATAATATATATATATATATAGATATATAATATTATATAAGGTTAAATATAAAGATATTAAATATATATATAAATATATATATATAAATATAATAAAGATTACATTACATTTTTACATTAATATAATATATAACAGGAGACATTTGATCATTTAATGCCACGTCATAATGCCACGTCATTACTATTTTTTGTAAAATTCGTTTTTTTTGGTAAAATTCGTTTTTTAGTTTTTCTTTTTTGTAAAATTCGTTTTTCTAAAAAATTTGTAGCCTACAAGATTTGAACTTGAGTTGTTTGTAATATTAAGAATCAACATTACCACTAGGCCAGCAGATTATTTTGATTATATGTACATAATTAAAATATATAAAGTGACGAACTCAATTTGGATATGTTTATGCGTATTGCTCTTGAAATTTTTTTGAAGCAGCTTGTTGTTGGAGGAATCGAACGTGTATATGAGATAGGAAAACAATTTAGAAATGAGGGGATTGATTTGACACACAATCCGGAATTCACAACGTGCGAATTTTATATGGCTTATGCAGATTACAATGACTTGATGGAGCTAACTGAAAAAATGTTAAGCGGTTAGTGTTGTATTTTGGCTGAAAAAATCGAATAAGATTTCAATGGGTGGGTCGGGTAACCGATGAAAAGCTTTTCAACCAGTCTGTTTTTTTTAATTACTATTATTTGAAATTGTTTTAGTAACTTGCTCTCAATGTTTTCAGAAGGATTGATATGATTCAAGAGTTGGAAAAGGCAGCAAATC
>BQNB010128356.1:0-19293 GCA_026074375.1 Tanacetum coccineum | reverse complement strand
AATACTACATATAACTCCTTTTTCATAATTTTGATCAATACCAAATAACAATCAAATCAAGGACCCTTAGTTACGCACATAAATTAAGTCAACTTGTACAATAACAATAGTCAAAATCCACTTGGTCTATATACACACATCTCAGTCACACTTTTGGTTGAACATTTGTTTTATACATACAATTCACAACTAAGTCAGACATTTCGTCAAACACTTTGTTTAGACCATACACATACAATTCACAACATTTTTAACAATAAGTGCACAAAACTGAGTCGGACATTTTGTCGAACACTTAGTCTACACTACGATAAAACAACGGATATAATAAACGTACTTATGAAATTGTAGAAGTTGACGAGTACAGTGTTTCACCGACATCTCGACAACAAACAAAAAAGGGTGATTCCTGAAAAAGATTTTGTTAAAACAATATAAAAAATTGACCCATGAACACCTTAAATTGGTTTCCAAATTGAGCATATAACATAATATAGTACCTGATTAATATATTAATAGCCTTGAAATTAGAAGCAACGATGGTGATGGCGTTGGCTTTGGTTCATAAGGATACGTTCGACGACGACTTATGCAGTGGGTGGCGAAGATGAGCAGCTACACCAGAAGATGGTTTGTACTTTGGTGATGGATGTGATTTTGATTTTGGAGGAAAAGGGTAAGTGAGACTGAATAAAGTGAATGGGTTGGAGGGAACAAAAAGATGGGAGGGATCTAAAATAGTGATTTTGATTTTAGGGAAAACTTAAGGCGGGACTAGGGTGAAAATGAATGAAATGTTTTTAGATTTGTGAAGAATGTGTTGGATGGAGGTTTTGATTTTGGGGAAAATTAAAGCGGGACCATATGTACTGGATTTTTGCTACACTTTAATAATGTGTGACCAAAAAAATAAAGTGTCTATCTATGGCATTTGGTCACAGTGTTCAAGTGTGTGACATATATTAGTCACTATTTATATGTATATCGTGACTAATGCTTCAACCTTACTTTTCATTTGTCATGCGTTCCAAATTTATTTGTGTCTAAATAATTAGCAAAAGATAGCAGTCACCCTTAAATCATGTGTGACAAAACTTGACTGTATGATTTAGACACATAAAAAATTACTTCATGTGACCATATATTCCATTTGGTCACAGTGTTTAAGTGTGTGACATATATTTGTCACTATTTATATGTATATCGTGACTAATGCTTCAAGCTTACTTATTAGGACATAATTCCAAAATAAATTTGTTGTTCATAAACATAGAACATGAGCGGTATCTAAGAGTCCTACGCATTATCCTTGTGACCTTGCCAGAACACTCAGAGTGATACTCTTTAGTTTCACAGTGACGAATGGAAATCCTTCTAGTGTCAACATCACATAGCACTGCGGTAGGTGACTTGCGAGATTCTATATGAATCAAGCTTATGTTAATTGGATATCGATTTTGGTCAAGTCTATGAATTGACGACTCAATCAGTCAGATAGTAACTAACTGATTCACTCTATCGTGTTGTCTGCTTTGAGACGTTCTGGTAATGAGAACAAGCTAGGATAGCTGGAAATCCTGTCAAGGAGGTTCTTTGAATCTACCTAATCACATGTATAGTATTTATACTATAAAATAGGGAACCGAAGGTTATCATAACCAAACTTCGATGAATTACAAAGCCATATTCGTCCATGCCTGTTGTTTATTGCTAACCCTTATAAGTGCAGGATTAGACGATGGTGGCGCGACCTCATTCCAGCTGAGTTGGATTCATAACCGCATGCTCATACTAAAGACTTAAAGTTTCAAGAAATCAAGAAAGCTCAAGATCAAACAAAGTTAAAGACTTCTGCTACTCTGATATTCAACATCTTCCTTAAAGACGTAAAGTGATCAAGAAAAAGTTTATATAGGGAGATTGTTAGACAGCTTTCAAGATAACACAAAGTATGAGCATGTTGGTCCAAAGACACAAGATCGCAAGAAGGCGAAGTATTGCAAAGATGATCAAGTGATGATGCAAGATTTATGATCCCGAGAAGTTCAAGATCAAGATCACCAGAGCATGATTGGAACAAAAGGAGATAGCATAATTATTACACGAACAAGACTCAAGATGAAGACAAGAAGCATCAAAGATCAATGTCACAAAAAGAGATCTCTATGATCACCCCTTAGGGGGAGATTGTTAGGAATTCAGAAAGTGTTGATCCTTAATGAGATCTCAATGATCGTCCTTTAGGGGGAGATTTTTAGGAATTCAGTTTTAATGAAGTGATAATCATTATTGATCTCACGAGTCTTGTAATAGTTAGACAATATTAAGCATGTAATAGTTAGTCTGATAAGCTAGTTTGTTAGGCTAAATATTGTAATTGTCCAAGACCCGGCCCATGGAAGACCAAGTAAGGCCTAACCTGGGTTCTTGGACTATTTAAGAATGACTCATGTTGCCTATGAATACGTGCACATCCGTTCCTATGCCCACGAAATTTTCTCCCTTATACTCGAAGCCATTTCTTCTAATATCATTATAGTAAGCCAGGGACATGATGTTCATGGGTAAATCTATGTCGATATAAGCATTGGGTATGAACTTGTTTCCTATCATGTGTAACACCTTAAAACCGGCTTTTAGGTATTATATTATGATAATGCCATAGAATGAGTTTGACTATGACTTTTATAAGTTTGAAGATGTTATGTGATTGGTTAGTCAACGCGATACTTAAACTATAAGAGTAAATATTATGTAAATGATTTTGGAAAATAGCATGTGCCTCACTTAGGAAGAATATGACTTAAGGGACTAAAGTTGTTAAGTGGTAAATGAGTAATATAAGTTAATGTGGCCAAATAGGAAGAAAAGGGACTTAAAGGACCATTGTTGCCAAATAGGCAAAGTAGTACCTAATTTAATTATATCCCTGGACATTTCTTCAAACATTTATAATTGTGTGGTGGTGTGGGACGAGCCAAGAAGAAGAGGAGGGAAACATAGGTCTTTCTAATGATCAAATTGATGCAACATTAAGGTTCTAAATCAAGGTTGAAGCTCTAGTTATGATCCTCCTCAAGTAAGTAATCCTTAATTTATGATTTAATGGCAATTTAAGAAATTAATGTTCTTGAGGAAATTGGGGATTTTGGGTAATTGTGGTTCTAAACCAAGAATTAAGGTAATTATGATAATGGGTTAAGTTGTATAATGTAACATTATTAAAATTGGGGGTTTTTACCATATGATCAATATATGATCATATGATGTTAAGGAATAAGGAAGGATGTGTTAATGGGTTGTATAAATTCATATTATGACATCTCTCTAATGTGTTAACAATATGTATAATTGTGGTTTAGGAAGGATAGCTTTGGATGATGATGATGATGGTTGATGAGGTGTTATTTATACGCTTTTTAGGGGTCATTTAACCCCCTAAATCATACTTTTATGCCCAAATTATATATTTAAATGTTTGTTTTTGTATTTTTAGCATTTGGATAGCTTTTGGAGGAAATACACGTGACTTGGGCTCGATTGGAGAAGAATCAGACACGACTACGACTCTACACCAAATCCCTTGAAGAATTGTGCACACCGTGCCTGGAGACGGCGTCGCGATTCCTAGCGACGCCGTCATATCCTACAAGCGACGGCGTCAGGATCCTCAAGACGGCGTCAGAATGTAGTCGCCTCAAAAGAAATCCTAGAAGATTCGGTGGAGCAACGGCGTTAGAAACCTTGTGACGCTGTCGCGACTTCTTTTCCTATATATACCTACAGTTTTTAGGGTTTTCTAGTATGTGTAACTTTTAGGATCAGAACCCTAGTTTTAGAAGACGAATTTGGCTGCTACTTAGGCCATTTTTAGGGTGTCAAAACCCTCTTGTATCTACCATTAACTTATGTTATATAAGTTGATCTTTATCTTTTATCATTCAATATGTCTATGTGTTGTTTGATTGATTTATGTTCTTCACTTCCTTATAATATGTCCAGCTAGATCCATTAGTATTTACTTATGATTGCATGAAACTTATTATGTAGATCCTTATTGTGTTGCTTCTTGTGATGGATGTGCGCGTTAGGCTTTAGAAAACTATCCATAAGATATTAAATTGGCATAGACATCTAGGGAAACGCAAGTGTGTAGAAAGGATACCATCAGTAACAGTCTTCATACTACCTTTCCTCTAATATGGTTGATACATCTTAAGTATTTTAATTTCATGTAATGTACTCTTAGAGGCCTTGTAATAGTCTTCATACTACCTTACTTGTTCGTTGCCATAACGGAATATTACATAGACAACGGGTTCTTGTAATTCGTTCATGACTTAGGAAATTGATTGTGCAAATATAGGCACGATCAGGCTTCGATGAGATCGAAGAGTTCTTCTTGTGGATGTTGAGTTGCCAAGCCTTGAATAACCTATGTCAATACAAATGGAAACACCAGTTAAGTAAGGACGCAGGGGTGATCTGGAATCACCTCCGGTGTGAGAGTAAGTATGTGCTTTTTGTATTGAGAAAGTATGAAAGCGTAAGTAACTATGTATAAGAGTCTTAGCAATACCTGGAGCCTTTGCCATCTATTTATAGCTGCATAAATGAGATGGGACGAGGCTTAGCACCAAATCCGTAATCGTAGGGGGTGTCCCACGATTTAAGGGGTGATTTTAGGATTGTGTACCACGATCTCTATTTTGGCAGGAAGATCCCAATAGAGATGGATAACGTGGGTTTGACTATCTAACCTCTACCCTAGTTTCATCGAAGGCCCACCGCGAAGGGTGTAGGGCTTCGCATGGCGGATTCCCATACTGGTAATCATCCCGAAGATGATTTTACGCCACTCGAAACTATTCGAAGGTTATGTAGTGTATTTGGGAGAAGATCCCATTTGGGCTTCGAAGGGGAGACCTCCGAGCTGAAGGGGAGGGTACATCATCAAGCCCCCCAGTCGAATGTAATGTATGCATCTATAAGTGCATTGCTTTCGACTATCAATTTTCATCAAAAATAGAAGACTTCAACGTATAACTTTATCCTGTACGTTCTTCCTATGTGAACTTGTCATCAGCCTTCATTTGAACCATGCATGTGTACTGAATGCTACTCCCAATTGATAAGGAAGTTAGTTGGGTAACAGATAAAGAGGAGCTCTCCTTGGGATATGTGTGCTGTAATCTTAAGAATTTAAACATCTCTATTAATCCCACCAGACACGTGTACGGGCTAATTCATCACATTATTTACTATATAAAGGTCTCTATTTCCCCTCCAAAATTTATCTTCTTTTCTCTGCTTCACAAATCATCTCTTTTTAAAGGTACATCCCTTTTTTTCTTTTCTATGGTATCCAAGTTTGTGATTGCTTCTCAAACCTGTAGCTTGATGAAAGAGCAACTTACTCAGTTCATCCAAGATTTTGACATACCCCAGGATGTTAAGATCATTCTTCCAAAAAGCTCACAGATAATTTTTAATGCCCCGTTGGGTTACGCTGGTCTGTATACTCATCACTTTTCACTTTCCAACCTTAGGCTTCCTATCCCTTCCTTCATATGTAAAGTCCTCAATTATTTTAAGGTGCACAACTCCCGCTTTAATCCTTTTGGTATGGTGAAGTTGACCACTTTTGCCGTCATGTGTAGAGCGTATGGGGGTGAACCTACTGTTAACTTGCTTCATTCTTTCTTGAATTTGGGTCACGCTGGTGATTGGCTAACTCTTTCGAATAGAGGTAGTGCTGATGTTCCTATAACCCTTGTTAAGCCTATAACACATTTGGCGAATTAGAAAGGCAGCTTTTTCTATGTTGAGAATAGAATCATCCCTTCGGTATTATCCAGAGTTGCTATTGAGAGTATAAATTTGACAATAATCTTTGGGGGACATTGGTTACTCTGCATCCCGAATTAGATCCTTTATATGATCAGATATCTACATATCCTTGCCATGTTTGAACCTTCCTCTACCCCATCCTTTATATGGCAGGCTTGAAAAACTCATGAAAACATAGCCCTAAGGAGCTTGTTATCTATTACCGGGGATAGGGTATATATTCCTTCGTAACTTATTTATGAACTTACATGTTGTTGCACTTCCGTCTGTGACATAGTTTATGTTTTTTGCAGAAATGGACTTCAGAAGCTTCATGATGCAAGAAATTGATGGTGAATTCAAGTTCCTACCCGAAGGGTGTATTGATGATGACCAATGCTCTCCCTCCTCAAAATCTGTTAATAAGGAGGCTCTGGTCATTGATGCGAGAACACTAACGTCTGTACATCCTTCGGACTTTGTTGAAGATGTTGCTGATTCTGATGATGCCTCTGCTGGGGACAACGAGAATCCTCTGCTTGGTACTTCTTTTCCCTCTCTTCCTGAGGCAGGTAAGAAACTTAGATCACTTGGCAAGAGGAAACTTCCTTCTGGGGTTAGGGATTCTCTTCCAAAGGTTCAAAAAATGGCTGCCCAAGCAAGCAAGGTGGCCGGTGAAGCCTCTGATCCTCTAGGTGTTGACAGTGATGTTGATATTCATGGTATACTCTTGTTGTCTTTTAGAATAGGTTTACATTGACCGTTATTGAATGATCTTCTTATTTCTTTTACAGAGTTTCCTTCGACCAAAGAGTTAAAGGATTCAGCTGACTGTCATTGGGTTGTGGCTCATGTTACTCCTCCCTCTTGGAAGGAACATCTTCGTCAAATAAGCATAAAACAGCTTTGTGATATTCGTGATCGAGCGTATATGCACCAAGTTGTTCTTGACAACGTGTTGAATAGTAGGACCTGGGAGTTGATTTCTGCTCTTCATAAGGCCACAGCTTCGTATGATGCTATTCGGTCTAGGGAACTTGAGAAGGACAAATCTTATGCTGAGTTGGAGAGGAAGTGTAATGAAGCTCTTCTTGACCTAAATAAGAATCCATTGGTTGCTGATATGCGGACTGAGATTAAGACATTGCAGAGGCGTGTTGATGGTCTTTACAATGAATGTACCCGGCTTGTCCTTGAAAAGAAAAAATGGATTAATTATGACCAAACATTGTCTGCCCTTCAGTCTAAAATCGAAGGCCTTGAATCGGAGAGAGAGACTCAAGCTCTCTGAGATTCAGCTTTTGCGGGAGATGGATGCGTTAAAGCAGGATAGGGCTTCGTTCGTTGCCAAAGTAGTTCCAGATGCTGCTACAAAGCTTATTCGTAGTGATGAAATGGGTATGCTTGTTGCTAAGCTTGTTATGGCCTCTATTTTAGATGGTAGGTGTTCTGCTTACGAAGAAGTAGCCAACCTTAAAGAGGCATTTTTGTCATGGAGAAGATGGGCTTCGTTATCGTCCTCTTCAAATGCATGCAAAAAGGTTACGACCTATGCTGGTGATCATTTGGCGAGAATGCGTCGTGTATCCTTTTTTTTGTTAGGTATGTCAATGACCCCTATGCTTCTCTGTAACAACTGTTGTCGAAGAAACCAGTCTTTGCGTTCAAAGCGTTCGTATGTGAAGGCTAAATGACTTTTCATTTTTTCTGCTAGCTGGGTGGCATGTACCCGTGATATTTTGAGCAAATGACTTTTGTAGTTTTTCCTTGTCTTTTTGTATATGATTTCTGCCTGTTTTGATTTTTTAGGAGAGCTAACGTGAGTTCAGGTGTTTGTTTTTGAAGGGCTCATATGTGGCCCTTCGTCACCCCCTCTACGTTTATTTTTTCTTTAATAACGGTGAATTTGGTGTTTGATTTAGAAGGGCTATGTGTGGGGCCCATTTCTTATCCCATTCGACGTTTTATTCTTCTTGATAACGTGAATTTAGGTGTTTTATTTTGAAGGGCTCATGCGTGGCCCTTCTTCACCCCTTTGACATTTTATTCTTCTTGATAACGTGAATTTAGGTGTTTGATTTCGAAGGTTCATGCGTGGCCTTCTTTCACCCTTGCCGTTTTATTCTTCTGGATTAATGTAAATTTAGGTGTTCTGTGTAACTTTTCTCAATTTAAGGTCTTTTTACGACCCCTAGTATTGTCATGTTTAATTTTGGTCTGACACGTGTTCATTTTTAAATTAACTTTTAAGCTAAATCGCGTAAACTAGAAATGACCATTCAATGTAAGCGGTCATCAAATAAATAAAGGGTTACATCAACCAAGTAATATATAATTATCAATGAGATAATTATTAGCTTTTCATAATTTATTATATATTCGGTCACGTAAAACGTTTTCGTTTGCAATATAAGTGCATTAGGGCATACCGGGACTTTTATACCTATCTCATGCTCAGAAATATTACCCAACGGTTATACCCACACTCAAAAAAAGGAATTTAATTAACCCATTCTCCCATTAAATAAGCCATATGGCCGGTTCATGCATACTTGCTACCTCAATGTATTTACAAACTCACTAGCTTACTCCTTAACTCACCTAGGACCAAAAGTACTCCTACATTTCACTTGTTCTAGAAACTTTCTAATCAAAAGTACGAGCCTAAATCTTGACGTCCAATGCTTTGAGGATTATCAAGAATCCTTACCAATCTCTTACAAGTTTATACATATGTACAATAAACCTAATACAATCCATTAGTTAGTGATTCACGGTGTGGTGTAGGTAAGGTTATTACCATTGTGTAAAGATCTAAGAGATCTTTGTTCCCTCTTGGGGGCCCTCTTCAGACAACACATAGCCATACACAAAGGATTTTTTTAAATCTTGTTAACCATATCTAGCATTTAAGAAATTGTACTGATGGTATAACAAAATACCATGTCCAACAACTAGCTTAACTCACACCTACCTTACATATACACGCCTCACAGTTGGATGCAAACACACATAAATATTCTCATTAAACTTTTTGATAGAAAAACAATTCCATTGTTGTGTCCTTCTTACTCGGTCCACAACCAACCAACATAGAGACCAAAACCCCTTCATTTTCCCCTCTTGTTTAGACGTTGGTCACAGGAGCACGAGATACGAATTTGTTTTGAATTCCATCTGGTGACAACGCAAGCAATTTTATAAAAATAATACATCTCCCAAGGATCCTAAGCATATAAGAAACTTGAAAATCCGATAAATAACGAATGAGTTATGATATTTACGAGGTTATGCGTATAAAAGTGTTTTTATAAAACTAAGTTTATAAAAACTATATGATTTTAAATATGAGATATTTCTTTTATATTTTTCTGTAAAAGTAGATATTGTAAGGATTCTAAAAAGGTAAGAAACTTGAAAAACCAATGGATAATGAACTAGTTATGACTTTTTCATGTTTATGTAATAAAATAAACAAAAGTGACTTTATAAAAGTAATTTTATAAAAACTAATTTTTTTACAGAAACATACAGTGGACAAGGACTATGTTAGATGATAGAAAATTTAATTATGAAGCCATGGACATAAGAATCACTAGAAACCGAATTAAAACGAATAAGATACAATAAATATACGATTTCAACAATTAAAATTTATAAAAAGTATTTTTATAAATCTACACTTACTGTTACTGTTCATAACAGTAAATAT
Source organism: Tanacetum coccineum (assembly GCA_026074375.1). Classification (NCBI taxonomy): domain Eukaryota; kingdom Viridiplantae; phylum Streptophyta; class Magnoliopsida; order Asterales; family Asteraceae; genus Tanacetum; species Tanacetum coccineum. Next base: position 9,752 of record BQNB010128356.1, on the reverse strand, counting down.
GAATATAATAAATGTAATATTTGATTAGATTTTTCAAATACGAATCCATACATGTAAAGAATGATGAAAACGGGGTTAAAACGAATAAGTAACGACTCTTTTAAGTTACAACGATTAATTATATAAAAGTAGTTTTATATAATTTATAAAATATTATTAAAGTTACTGTTCATCAGTGATTATAATATTGCAAATATGATATTTGACTAGAACATTCAAAAACGAAGCCACAGATATAAATAACATATTTAAAACGAGAGAGAAATGACGTTTTTACTAAAGTGATATTTATAACGTTTTTAAATATTATTTTCTCAAATAATTAAAGCATTTATATAATGGAGTTATATAAATAAGACATCAAGTATTTTTGGCAAATAACGAATTGTTGGACAAGTATACCATTTTTACAAACACTTTTAGGTGGTGATGTAACTATATAGAATTATATGTGGTATTAGTTATTCAAAGTACTTAGTACTCATACGACCTATATTTAATTAGGTTGCATTCGGTCATATCCGTGACGTTTTCATTCACTTGATTTATTTCATTCACTTCCTTTACCGAGGTGAGTTCATAGCCCCATGTTTTACAATATCAATGATTTACAACTTTTGGGGTGAGAAACATGCATTGTTTTACGATTGGACGCAAGTGTACATTTTTACATGATTACGTGTTTGCCTAAGTAGCGATAACCCTCTGAGCCCATTATCATGAACTGTCAATTACTTTGTGTGAGCGCGAATGTTATAAATAGATCTATTTGGGATTGACATCCCCGTTCGGGTGAGTAGCGCTCACTGTGCCGGTTTACCGGACAACGGACGTATACCATGTCGGATTTAGGATGTTGCGGGTTAGAACATCATCACGGGCAATGTTGGCAATTTATATTGCAATTCATACATGTCGAGCTTCAGTGTCATGAGCTTAGGGAAACGTAATTACATTTTGTGATGTTTGCATCTGTTGCATTATCACGGGGAAAATCTTGCGGTCCTACATTACATTTTACATAAACCTATGAATTCACCAACTTTATGTTGACGTTTTAAAGCATGTTTTCTCAGGTCAATGAGGCACGAGGTGCTAAGGATACATTGGGGATACTCTTTTGGGGAGTCATGCATAAAAGATTTGGAGTCATTACATCTTGGGATATTTGTTATGATCTAAAATCTTGTTATTTCAATGTTGAACAATTTAAGCCGTTGTGCTTTGTATTAAACAATTTCAATAAATCCAATGTATCGTATTTCAAACGACTCTTTTAGAGGTCGTTCTCATATCTTGTGCTATTGATCTATGAAGTAACGCTCCCGGACACATTATTCCGTTGCGACCCAATTTGGGGGTGTTACAGTACAAGCTCGTTAAAGGGAGCCTATATAAAAAATCCTTCTCAACACAGTGGCTTCGCTGTATAGGCCCTTCACAGGCTGAAAGTGTTATAAAATATACATGAAGACTCCTGTGGATTTAACACAGAACCTCGTTCAATGGAAGTCAAAATCATGAAACATGGTTATTACTAGCCATCGATGTACAGAGATGATGTGAAGATAATTCAAGACTACACACAATGCCAAGAACAATCTATGGCAACAAAAGTATCAGGAAAGGATGCAATAGTAGCTGGAACCACATGGCCATTTAGCCATTGGGGAGTCAACATCCTAGGACCCCTACCAAGAGCCACTGGAAGCTTGAAATTCCTAGCCATAGCCGTGGAGCACTCCACAAAATGGGTAGAAGCAAAGCCTTTGACTATGACAAACAGAAGGAAAGCAGAAAAGTTCGCATGGGAACACATAGTGTGAAGGTGCGGGGTACCACGAAAAATTATCTCGAAGGATGACAAACATTTCCAGGAAGGCATATTCGCAGACTTTTGCAAGGGATTAAAAATTACACAATCTTTTTCTCCCATCACAGAATACGTAGAGATAATGAACCACATCGAGAAGTAGTTGATTCAAAGTTAACAAGGATGGGTGGATGACCTAGCTCGAGTGGTATTGGTACATAAAACCCTCCCAAGAAATAGCCAAAACGAAACACCGTTCAACTAGCTTACGGTTCAGAGGCTATAGTTCCATCAGCTGAAAGTCTTAGCACTGAGAGAAATGAGGTACAACAAAGGAAAATGCTAAAAGGAACAAAGGCGAAGAAAAAGAAGTAGCTTCCATCGAAGACGCCTACTATCATAACAAGATTTGCAGGTACCATAACGCAAGGAGCAATCGCTCCACTTTCAAATTAGGAGACTTCGTCTTACTCTCGCTAAAAAGTATAGATAGCCAACAAGTTTGGCAAGGACCTCACATGGTAAGCGGAGTATATGAACGAGAACTCTACAAGATCATAGATGCATCTGATTATTCGCTGGTACACACAGCGAAAAGAACAAGCCTTCATAAGTTTTACGTGTAAAACTTACCATTTATTATAGTTTCAAAGTAATTGTTTCGACTGCTTTTTAAAGGAAAAATCCCAAAAGTGTAGCAAACTAAGTGTTCATACGTATGATGATGTAAATCTTTCTACACTATAAATGAAATGGATTCTTTCCAAATCTTTTATGTCGTTATATACAACAAAAGATATCATAAGGCCACACTTGAGCCTTACTGTTACTTATTACCAAGAATTCAAAAGTTTAATGTTCAAAGGGATGATGTAAGGCCACACATGATCCTTACACTTGACTAACATCCATAAAATTCACGTTAACTTCCCTCAAGGTCTTCATTCAAAACACTGAGGGAAAAACAGAGCGGGTCGCAACCCTTCATTCAAGCGATGGACTGCTTGTAAACCTTAGTATACATAATAAGGCTACACACGAGCCTTCGCTTAAAGCGCAAATATTATCTGACAAAGATATAAGGGGTCAGACTAAGGTCCCCCAAAGTTTTCCCACTGTCAACACATGGAAAACAGAATTAAAGCAAGAGTGTGATAACAAAATTTGGGATCATATCCCTATATTCAAAGTCCCCATGGGACACTATCCAAAACCAACCGCAAAGATTGGCAAAAGTTGTTTACATGATGGCCTACACGGACCATCAAATTCATAAAATAAAACATTGTTTAAAGGCCGAAGCCAGAGAGACATACAGATAAATTGTTTGAAGGGTACATGCTGCCCTTGGAACCAAATTACCACCAACACGGTGGCCTTCATTGAGCTGGAGGAGGAGACTGTGTCTTTGAAGAAGAAGCAGTAGCTAGAGTGATCTACGAAGGAGGAGACATCAGAGCAAGTAAAGGAGTATCCTTTTGAGAAGGAGCATAGGAGGTAGGCACATGAGTCCTTGTTGGAGTCGAACATTGTAAAATCTGGGTCTTCTTGGAAAGAAGGACCTTAACAGGTGCATGGGGGTCTGTGACAACATCTGCAAGATAAGGAAATGTAGCAGTCGCAAGGTCATTCCCAGTCTTCGTATGCTCCTGCTTGTAGGAATACCTGTAGCCTTTCACCTTTGTTATGTCGAAGGGTTCTTTCATCTTTGCAACCTCCTTAAACGCATGACATCGCTAGTAAAAGATAGAAGCGTTAACAAGTATGGCGACAAGCTTACCCATGTCATCACTCTACACCAGCTCTATAGCCACATATGGTACCACCTTCGAAACAACCTCCGCCCTATCAAGTTTTGCATTCTCTAACTCTTATCAGAGTGAGGCTTTGACAGACTCTAGCTTAGCCTTCTCGGCTTCTAGGGAAGCAACCTTCGACTTTAAAGCCAAAAGGCTCACTTGATAGCCATCCCATTTATGGCTCTCTAGTAGCATCTTGTCAAGATTGGCCCTAGGATCCTTCACCCCTCCCAAAAGAGTGACAATCTTCTCGCGAAGAGAAACCACTACTGGATTTTTATCAAAATATATCATACCTGCCTTGCACTTAACCCTTAACTCCTCACACTCTTGATCCCTGGATTCTCCCTATCCTTCAACACTTCACATTCTTTGTTAATATATTACACAACCTTTAACAACTCCCGAGCTCTACAGTTGACGGCATTATCCATAACTACTTACCTGGCATAACAATGGTCGTGAAGGTCAAATAGTTCCAGACCATGTTGATTATCAAGATGACCGTTCCAAGCAGGAGGGGTGATAGCAGAAATGTTCAAATGACAAGTAGTGGCATCTTGTAGCTCAAGCACATCAAGGAGACCTGCGAAGACAAAAGGGGGTGAGGTTACGAAGTTATGATAAGTACATAAGAAGGAACGAAACATTTACCTTTATCATTGTTAGAGATAGAAACAAAGGGAGAGTCAGCTTAAGGGAAGTCTTTTGACGAGCAGACTTTAAAAAGGAGGCTCCTTGCACCAGTTTTTGCTTGATGGGCGGCCTTGCAGATCCACCCCTTTGTCCTACACTTTCTTTCCTTGATCCTCCTAGCCATACTTCCCGTATGAATTACAAGCTTCTCTTGACGAGGAGAGCCCCCTGAGTTAGCCGTGTTCTTCATAAGCTGCTCTGTAGTCCCTGCTACAGTGATAGGAGGCTCGGTGTTAATCGAAGCTGAAGGCAAACTAGTGCCAACCTCCAAAGATGGTTCCTTCGGAAGAAAAGAGAGGTCCTCATTAGTGTCAGCGTACATGAAGTTCCTGAAAGACATTTCTGCAAAATAAAAGAATAAATCATATATCAGTGAAAAAGAAGAGATTGGATAAGAAATTCCGGAAGACAAATACCCTTTCTGCCAACATTAATCGCTAGTCGGTGTTGGCCGTGCTCCCACGAAGGCTTAAGACCAGCCATGAAAAGAATGGGATCAGGAAAGACACGGACACTCATGGGATACCTACCAAGATTCTAGAACATGGGATTTTCCTCAATGTGAGGAGAAAGTTTTTCTTTGTAAGATTTTTTTGGAAAGAAGTTGCGAGTATTTAGCAGGAACAATGGAGCTTTGAACAAAGAAAAATTAACCCTTCCAACCCTCAATGCGAGTGATAACTTTTGGAAAAAGAGTTGATAATGAGTTTCCCATTTCTTTTAGGCAAAGGTTAACCACTTGCCAACCAAGTAAATAGATTGAAAAAACCCTGAAAGAGCTTAATAAAAGCCACAACCATACGCTTTGCACATAACGGCAAAGGTAGTGAGTTTGGCACACCCAAAGGGGTTGAGTCTAGAGATACGAATGTAGAAATACTGGAGGACTTTATAGAAAAAGCTTGTAAAGCAGCCATAAGGATTGCAAGGCTGAACGAATATTGTTACATCCCAACAACCGTCAAGAGCAATCAAAGATAGCCAGGGTTCGATTTTGGAAGTATGACATTGTACTCATCAGGGAATATATGTATAGTTTAGGAAGTCGTATTATCTCTACCCTTGAAAGTTGCAGGTTTTAAGTACAATGGGGGGGCATCCTTAACACTCATAGTGAAAGAAATAAGAGTGATGATCTTACCTTTTAGATGATTGAGTAGAATGCACAGAGAAAATGTGTGAAGATAAAGGAGAAGGTAAAAAAAGGGTTTTTAATGAAGTATTTTATGATTAACCATGAGACTCTTCACAACCGTCCACGTATAGGGATGACAATACCCTTATCCAGATTCAATAGAGTAAAAACTGGATTGACATCACTATAACTCCAGGCAGTACTCTTATGTTCTTACAAGTTAAAACATAACTAACCCCTCGCCAAGTATGATTAGCATTTAATGCATGTAGCACACGAATGATAGGTCTTCGATATGGCCTTCGATATTTTTCAAGTTGAAGTCAAAAGCAATGCATCCATAGATGTATACATTACATTCGACTGGGGGGCTTGATGACGTGCCCTCCTCTCAGGCTCGAAGCTCTCCCCTTCGAGATCGTATATGATCTACTCCCAAACATACCTAGAAACCTTCGAATAGTTTCTAGTGGCGTAAAGTCATCTTCACGATGGTTACCAGTATGGGAACTCGCCACGCGAAGCCCTACACCCTTCGTGGTGGGTCTTTGACGAAACTAGGGCAAAGGTCAAGACATGGTCAAGTCTAAACCCACGTTCTCCCTCTCTATCAAGGTTTACCCGCCAAGACAGAGATCGTGGTACACAACCCTGTAATCACCCCTTAAATCATGGAAAACACCTCCACGATCACCGGTTTATGTGCAATGCCTTGCTATCATCTGTTACTCTACCTGATAAAAAGATGGCAAGGTCTTCATGTATTGTGGTATGTGCTTAATTAACACAATACCATTTCTATAAAACCTAGACTTAAATGACACAAAAATGCGTACCAAAAATACATTGTATTCGTATGTTTTCATTTATATTATGCAGGAAACGGATATCCTACAAAAAGACAAAAAATCAAGCCAAAACGGGACAAAATCAATCACGAAATTAGAAGAGCATGAAGAAAGTCAAAGTCAATCACTAGAGGCTAATCAAAAGTAACAGTCCATAGACAACCCCGACAAAGACAAAAGACGAAACCAAAACAGAAGAAATGATAAATGGCCCCACCCTTACCCTCAAATGTGCCGGGTCAGCCCATTTAAACATATATGAAGACCTTATTAGCCTTTAGGCTTAAAAATCCCAAAGTCCCATTTTAAATATTAACCGGCCACAAAAATTAAATATAAAGCCCAAACACCTAGATAATAGTGTTAGCCCCATATCCCTGTTTCATACTAACTGCGTAAGTCCTTCAGGACTAACTTTGGCAAACATAACCCTACACCATTGGAGGCTGATAAGTGCTTACTTACACATAATCTTTTTACCATCTAAAAACGAGCATAAATGACCAAAAAACGACAAAAACCATCCAAATATATGTTTTGTTGTTGATTTGTATTGTGCAGGAAGTGGATATCAACAAAAAGACAGAAAACAGAGCCAGAAAAAAATGACAAAACAGAGCATGAAGATGGAAAAGACTGTGGCAAAAACATGGCAAAGTCCAAAAATGTCAAAGTCAGAGTCAATACTGAAGAATCAGCAGTCAAACCGGAGCCGGAACTGAAGAATACTATTGGATGCAATCTTAACCCATCTGATGGGCCGGGAAAGCCCAATAGTATAATTATGAAGACTGTGAAGACCAAATGGGCCCTCAATCAATTACAACAGCCCATTTGTGTGCAATTGACAAAGACTGTGAAGACTTTGAAGGCCCAATCCTAGCCCAGTTACAGCCAATCTCAGCCATTGTACACACAAAACCCACTCCATAACCTTATTGGGCTTGAAAAAGCCCAATAACCAACCCTGTACCTTATTGGGCCTTAAAAAGCCCAATAACATAAGCCTATACCTTATTGGGCCTAAACACAAACCCAATGGGCCCAATAACAACCCAATAGCCCAAACACAAAACCCAAGCCCAAATAAGGCCCATTAATCTTTTTTATAAAACTTTAGGGGCTAAATTGTCATTTTTAAAAGTGTTTTATAAAGAAAAATGGAAAAATAAAAGAAAGGTACTAAAACTGCCAAAACCATAAACTTATACTCTTTATAACCAGAGGGACCATTCTTGCAATTTACCAAATCCTCTTTATTCTTTTGTTATAAAAAACGGAGGGACCTAAAGTGTTACTTTCCAAAGTTGTTTATAACTAAAAAAGGGCTTAAAAAAGAATGACAAGAAGAAGAAAGATGGAGGGCTGCTTTTGCACCATCTCCAATCTTTTCTTTTAAAAATCCTGCAACCAAACGTACCTCAAACCTTTACCGCCAAAATCAAACCGCCCCTCCCCCATGGTTTTTGGCCAAAACCACTACCCTAGTACATCTCCCAGCTATCCCTCACCTCTCCCCACAACCCAATGCCCCTACAAACCCTTTCCAGTTCAACAAACACACAACCCGAGCCCCCTTCAATGGTTGAGATGAGTTGTAATGTGATCCAAAGGCTGGGAATTATGTGCTGAGCTTCTTACACACACAACTAACACAAACCAAGACCAAGGCACTTCCCAAGACCTCTATAAAAGAACAAAGAACAAGCCGAAGTCACACCACTTTTTTATGTTTTAGTGTAATTTTAATTTTAAAAGTCTTTTATTAAGCATTATTTGTAATTCAGCCTTATTTCAAAACCATATGTTGTAATTTTCTGTTTTTAATAAAAAGTTAATTGTGTTCTTGATATTGTTACTGTTGAAATCTAAATTCTCAATTTAGTTCTTTAAATCTGTTTAAAACTGTTTAAAAAAGTATTTAAGCTACTAAGCAATTATTGTAACACCCTTATTCAACCTTCATTTCATTTAAAAAGATAAAAACTCGAATTTCATAATTTAAGGAGGTGTTTGGTTTAATCTGCAAAATGGGTCATATGATGCTTACAATGGGTCAAAGGCACTCAGCCATTCTTGGCTGAGTGTGTAGGGTCATTTAAGCTAATTTAGTTATAATTTTTAGTGTAAAAATAAGCTTTTTATGAGCCTTTTACTTTCTGTCTAATTTCAATAAGCCAAAATAAGTTTAAGTGATCCAGCTGCTTATGCAGCTTAAGCACCTAGTTATTGTGCTTATGGTTGTTGTTTCTAGCCATTTTAACCACCCCCTTGTTGCTGTTCTTTTGGTTTGACCAAGTAATAAGCCAAGTTTGTGTTTGAATGATTTTTGAGAATCCCATCTTTAAGCCCAATTATCAGCAGTAAAAAGAAGGCCTTAAGCCCTCATCTTTTGAATATAAGCTCACTAGTCACCCCTTTTAATCTGTTTTTACTTTGTTTTGGCTAAAAAGCTCTTAAGAGCTTATTTTCATAAGCTCAAAAAGCCCCTTCAGTCACTGTTGACCTCCCCTGGTGCATAACCCCCTATTTCAGCCCCCTTGTTCTAGCTTATTTAATACTAAGCATTAGGTTTTTATTGTTTTTTAATGTAGCTTATAGGTCTAATTATTAGGTTTAGCAGCTTATTTCAATTAGATTGCTTATTAGAGTAGCTTAATTGTAGCTTAAAAGTAGTGTTTTTCTGTTTTTATTTTCATTTTCAGTTTTAGCTTATTTCACTTTAGCTTATTTTAGGGCTTAAGCTTATAGGTTTTAGCTCATCTTAGTTCCCTTAGCTTAATTTTCATATTAACTTAAGTAACTTGCTTATTGTGTGCTTAAAAACTGAAAAAGAAAAGAGAAAAAAGGCCAATAAGCTCTTTGAGCTTTTTAAGTTTCTGTCAGCCCATAAGCTCACTTTTCTGGCTTATTGTGAGCCTTTCAGCACTTGCCCCTTTTAAAGAAAATGATAAGCTCAAGCCCCTTTACAACTTTGCTTCTTTGACTTTTGCTTAATAAGCTGTTGGACCCACTTTGTAATCGGGGTCCACTTCAGGGACCATTTGTGTAATTTCACTCTTTTATAGTTAACTGAGTTAGTGCTTTAGGTTAGTGTTTAGTTTCGCAGTTAGTCCTTTAGGTATTACACTGTTAGTCCCTTGCCAGTTAACCACAGTTAGTGTATTTATTTAATTTAATTTAATTTAGGTTAAATTTTAATTAGTTTAATTAATTATAATTTCTACAGTAAAAATTAGGCATTTTTATATTTTTAGAATTCTAAACTTTTTCTTTATTTAATTTTATTTTTTCAGAATTTTTATAACTTTTATTTTTTGTCTTTTTCTATTTTCTTAGTTTTAATTAGTTTTTAATCTTTAAAAATTCATAAAAAATCCAAAAATTAATAAAAAAATATTTTTCTTTTTTGTAAAATTTTCTTTTGTCATTTAGTGTCTAGGAAAAATATAAAATTTAGT
>BQNB010128355.1:0-13895 GCA_026074375.1 Tanacetum coccineum | reverse complement strand
ATGAGAGCTTTATATTCGTCACACATAGCTTGTTTCCAATTAGGATCTCGTAGGGCATGAAAAGGAGACTTGGGGATAGGAGAAGAGGTGGTAACATGTAAGTTGTATTTGGGGTTAGCTTTTACAGTTCTGACTTTAGAACGTGTGACCATAGGGTGTTGTGAGGTGGTTGTTGTTGTTGTTGGTGGTGGTGGTGGTGGCGGGGTGATTGGTGGTGTCGGTGTTGTTTGTGGTGATGGTGTGGATAGCAAAGTTGGAGGTGTTGTTTGTGGTGGTGTTTGTTGAGGAGAAGTAGGTGTGGTAAGTAGGTGAAGTGCAATAGAGGAGGTGTCAAGATTATCATCTAAAAATTGGTATGAGGGGGGTTTAGTTGGAGTCATAAAGCCGAAGGGAAAGTCAGTTTCGTCAAATGTGACATGATGAAAAATGATGATTTTGTTGGTGTTCAGGTCAAGGCACTGATATCCACGATGATTGTAAGCATACCCAAGAAAGATAGATGGTGTGGTACAAGGGGAAAGTTTGTGCGGTGGAAAAGTGTAAGGGTAACAAAGGCATCCGAATACTCGGGAGGAAGACGGGCTTGAAAAAGGAGAGAACGTACTACGTTATTGATAGTATGAATCATGCGTTCAGATTTACTATTTTGTTGAGATGTACGTGGGCATGAGAAACGAAATTGAATGCTATTAGTGGCAAATAGTTCATGGAGGGAGTTGTTGTCAAATTCTCCACCATGATCACATTGAAAAGCTTTGATTTCACGGTTGAATTGGATTATTACAAAGGCACGAAAGTGTAGGAGTTTTGACTGTGCATCAGATTTTCTATGAAGTGGGTAGACCTATAAAAAATGTGAATAGTGATCTAAGAAAATGACATAATATTTATATCCACTCATGCTAGAGACAGGAGATGCCCAAAGGTCTGAGTGAATAATGTCAAAGGGAGAAGTGACAATAGTGGTAGATCATTGGAAGGGAAGTTTTGTTTGTTTGCCTAACTGGAAGGCACGGCACAAATGTTGAGTGTTTTGTTTATTATGAGACACAAGGCTACGTGACGACAGTGTGTGAGTTACAGCGTCACCAGGGTGGCCAAGACGTTGATGCCAAAGGGAATGGTTATTAGTAAGTAGGGCGAAGGCTGAGGCGGCAACGTGTAAAGGGTATAGATCACCCGTGCTGTCACAACGAAGAAGGGTTTGACGGGTATGATAATCTCGTATAGTGAAACCATATGGATCAAAATCAATGGAGCATTTATTATCGGTGGTGAATTTACGTACTGAAACAAGATTTTTAATGATATTGGGTGTGACAAGAACATTTCTAAGGTGGAGGGGGCGATATGGATTAGGTATTTGTACATGGCCAGAGTGGGTGACAGGTATAGATGATCCATTTCCGACAATAATTGAATTAAAATTGCGATTAAGAGAAGAGGTATGAAGGTTACCGGTGTGAGATGAAAGGTGAGAAGTTGCTCCAGTATCCATATACCATTGCTGATCACGAGAAGCCATAGGGAAAAAAATTTTCGATGAACAGTAACCGCCGATGAACAGTACCAGCCGCCGATGAACAGTAATATATTTTTTTTTGATGGGAGGGAGAGGAGCGTGTTATGAGAGAAAAAGAAGGAGATGATTACGGGAAGATTGATATTAGGCTCTGATTACCATAAATGATATTGATTTGATTGATTCTTATTGATAACAATGAACCTATATATAGGATACAAGGGAACATTCTAGAATATGGGTTGCCCTAGAAGCTATACAAACTAGGCTCAGGCCAATGGGCCAATTTCACTAAATATACAATATAAATACATGTAAGAACAATGGGTCACAACGGTATAAACACAATTGCGGAAGCAAAACCTTCGTTTGACAGCACTTACCCAAACCCGTATGAACCTATGAGGATGCAAACAAATAGGAAAAACTAAAAACAATTCTAATCAGCCCCTAATAGTCTCAAATCAGCCCCAAAATAGCAGATAATAAATGTAATCAAACACACAGCAAGAACACCAAACTTTTAGCGTGGAAAACCTCAAAACGGGTAAAAACCACACGACACCTAGTGCCGCTCAAATTCACTATCAACGAGGAGAGGTACACAAGGTCTTCTCTAGATAACACTAGAGGTATACAACAAACATCATAATCTTGGAATCAAGCATCAAGATATATGGCAACAATCAAAGAACAAGAAAGGAAGAATATCACCAAATAAGATGCAATCTTCCCAGGTATGAAAACGGACTTCCAGGCCTCAAAATCAAAATCCCAACGGTCAGAACTTCCAGGCCCCGATCCGACGGTGCAATCTCCGGTGATCGGAAAAACACTGCAGATGGGTTTGGGTGATATCTTACTCTGAAAATCTCCTTATTTTCTGTTATTTTCTTCTCCTCACAACTCTTCACACATCTTATTGCTAACCACAATAATAAGAGTCCTTAAATAGACCCAATATGGGCCTCAATGTGTTGGGCTATTAATCCTCATGGGCTAAGAAAAAATATAATTTCCTCTTTCAAGCATTGGAGGTCTTTCATTAGCTCCCAAATCTGCTAGAGTTTGTTGATTTGAAGTAGACATGTTGTATCAAATGTTTACAATGCAAACTTGGATCGTTTTGGAGATAAAGTCTTGTAATCGTGAAGTTAACGAGCAATTACAATCTTGTCTTGTATTACGATGAGGTAACCTTGAAGAAACTAAAACTTGATTTCTTACGAAAGTCCAAGTAACACTTAAGCCTTGTTACGAAAGCTTAATTATCCAAATTAGAAGATACGAAACCTCTTAAACAGAGTAATGAACCTGAAAGTATGAGATACGAAACCTATGAAACAGTGTTACGAAACCCACCAACTGTGTTACGAAACCTTTGAAATTGTATTGTGAAACCCAGTAACTGTGTTACGAAACCTCTGAAATAGTTTACGAAACCCCAAAACTGTGTTACAAAACCTTTTCCAATGTGATACGAAACCTTTCAATTATGAAATCAATGTTACGAAACCTCTGTTACAAAATCAAGTCTTACAAAACCTCAACTGAAATACGAAACCTTCTTTAAGAAACGCTTAGTTACGGAACCGTGTTACGAAACCTTCCTTACGAAATCTGTTATACGTAAGCTGGAAGTACGAAACCAAAACCAAGTATCTGATACGAAACCTGTTGATTACGAAACCACATTTCTACGAAAGCTTCCACTGTTTATGAAACTAAACGGTTACCGAAAGCTTCCAATTTACGAAACTCCCTTTCGTAAATTCCGAATAACATCTACTTTAGTAAAATCCAAGAAATTCCTTACTTTCGTAAATTCTTAGCTACGAAACATAGAAAAAATCATTCTAATTTTAAGCATTTTAAAGTGATAATATAAATGTTATCTTTTTCAAATTGATAAAATTCTACGTTACGAAAGCTATATTACTGTTTACGAAAGCTTAACTAGTGTACATATTCTAAGAAATGACTTACGTATGACAGTTATGAAACCAAAACTACAATACGAAAGTTGTTTTCTCGCCTAAAAACAGTTACCGAAACCTATTTCTTGCTTACGAAAGCTATAAAATCTATATTTTTCGATCAAATTCAATCTAAAACTAGTAGTTTTCATAATCTAGATATTAAATCTACAATTCGATGATTACAAAAGCTATTATTAAGCGTTTAAAGATCAAAAACGCATCAAATCATAAATCTAACTCATACGAAACCTACTGTTCATCGTTACGAAAGCTTGTAGATCGAAATTTCTCACGGTTAAGCTCGATTTGATTCACGAAACACACACTAGATCTCTCCCGGCGATAGATACCACTTGTTATATGTCATGTTTGCATAGTAGTAATCATACGAAAGCTTAAGAATGAAGGAGAGGAGCTAGAGGGTATTTTTCATCATTTTCTAAATTTTCATTTCAAAGGGAAAATAGAAATGGGAGGAAGAAGTGAATTACAACAAATGTAAAGACTTGTATAAATACCCCTCCTAGATAGGTATTTATACTTATTGTTTATCCTATTCTATTTTCCTAACTTTAGTTAAACCTTGGTCAACATTACTTAACTTTGACCAAGATAGACTTTATTACATTATAATTACTAATAAAACAATAAAACTAATCAAAACTATGCAAAGACCAATTCATATAATAATAAATACTTTTCTTGAACCAAACATAATCAATTAATGATTAACTAGCTAGCAGTTTACTTTTTGAAGTTTCGATTTTTGTTCGAATATGTTTATGTTTATTAGTGTATGAATGGACTAAAGGTTATGTTATTTTCTAAATTTGTACACTTTTGCTTATTTAATTATAACAAAGTATGCTCTTATCGAAAATGATGCCGAAATTGTATATAAAAGTTATAGTTTGTTGATTACCTAGCAGTTGCAATGTATTTTGTTTTGTAAGTGGCCCTCGCACAGAGCACCCAAAATCTCCGAGACGGCTCTGATGATGCTTGAAAGAAGTTTTATGTTTTTTACATGTATAAGGACAAGCTTAGGACTTACATAACAAAGGTAAAAAATATATGGAAAGTATTCTTAACTTTCGGATATATTGATCCGTAAAGTTTGCTTACCTACCAAGGCGATCATACTTTCCTAGTAGCTGGTACATATCTGATAAAACAACCTACAATTGACGACTATTATGACTAAGACCATCTTTTTATGTTGTTAATGGTTTCTTTAACTCTTGTCAAAAGTCACATACGTAATTGTAGATTTCGATTTTATATAATTTTTTTTGTTGATTTTGCTTCTCATATCCGTTGGTACATAATGTTTGTAAACAATTTACGCATTCTGAAATGTCCACACGACTGCATCAACGCTTGTCCTTAACAATATAACCTTAATAACAAGAATTCCCTTAACTGTATATCTCTATCTCTACTAATATATAAATCATTTAGGACACTTTTTAAAATAAAAGTTTTAAAACAATTAAGACTACAAAACATTTCTTATTAAAAAAAGTCCTAAAATTTAAACTATATGTATTAGTTTTGATGCATGGTTACAGTAAGAGCTCAATTCGTTCTTGAAACAGGGTGAAGATCAATAAAGCTTTCCTCATACTTAATATTGGTAATATTTCATGTGTGACTGACGAACCGATGTAGTTTTGTTGGTTTCTTATTTTTGTCAATTCTAAAAATGCAAGTTTTTATTTAAGGTTTGTTGGTTTTTTTATGTTGTATTAAGATTTTTGTTATATCATATTGTATAATCACGGTTCTGGTATATTTTGTTTTCGGATATGTGTTATACGATGGTGGTTTGTGTTTGTGTTTCTTGGTTGTTGCACCGAGATCTTACCGCCGGTTAGGGGGATTTGTATTTTTGGTTTGTAAGAAACAAGATCTAATGCCAATGATACATGTTTTGGTAGAACCATTTATGTGGTTTGCTAAAAGATTTTGGTTGTTTCTACTTGTGTTATTGTTCACATTCTTCATAAACATAACTAAGGGGGTGCTTGGTTCATTTTAGGTAACAGAAATGGAAAAGATAATGGGAATACTAAGGAATATAATGAGTATTCCTATTATAATTGAGTATGCTTGTTATGATGCCAAAAAACTAACCCACTTTTTGCATGTAAACTATTTTCAAGTAACCACCCTGACCAAGATACTCGATCACTTGTTTGTTATAGATACTGAAAAAATTATAAATGCTAATAAAGCCATTGGCAGTTTTAAAATTTCCATGTTCAATATTTGATTACTCCCGTATCATGCAAATGAAAATAGTATTATACTTATAAGAATGGGAATGAGATCGTGAGAAAACCTAATCTCGGTGGAAAACCCAGAAAACTCAAACATATGCCCTAAAAATACTAAACAGATGCCCTAACTGTGCGACAACTCTTATCGAAAAAATTAGGGCATATGTTTAGTTTTTTAGTGCATCTGTTTGGTTTTCTAGGTTTTCTAGGTTTTCAGCAAAATATGGTTTTCTCTAGAACCTATCCATATAAGAATGGCATAAATGTGCTTATCTTGTAACAATGCAACGCTAAAAATGAGTAATTTGAAAACACCCAATAATGAATAAAAATTTGAAAAAAGGAAGAATGTAACGTGATGCAGAATTGGAGAAACAAAGAACGAAAAAAAAGATATAAATAAAAGAAAGAATTACTTAGTTCATTACCCTCAAATTAGAGAGGAATGGTGGATTACCTAATAGTGAGTAATGGCTCATTGCATTATAGCAAATCAAGCATCACTAATCAAGTAATCATTATTATTACCATTCTCTACCCCTTAATACCTTCAACCACGCACACCCTAAGTTATAAAGATAGCTTACCGATGAAGCTAAAGATACATTAACATATTTAACATATATAGTATTTACCGTTACAAAAACGGCAAATTGTGGTGTTGTTTTGGCGGTGGGCTAATGTTGGCCTGTTTTCTTTGGCCCAAATTGTATTATTATTAGGTAATATTAGCCCCCAAAACAAAAATGAATGAAACTTTGATATGCAGGAATTTGGATCATTCTTTACCACCGTCTCCTTCAATACTATTGTTTCACGTTGTTTCGCTCAGCAGTCGATTTAGCATCAGAGTATCATATGAGTTTGGGTACGTCGAATTGTGGGGCTGGTGTTTTTTATTGTTGATTTTTGTAGTATTCATTTTTTTTTACTTTGGTTTAGATATGTACTATATGGTTATTACATCAAAATCCCCAAATCAAAATACAGTAACATCAAATTAGGGGAAATTGATTTCAGAACCAAATCAATTGTCTTCGTATGCTGAATATTAGAACTAAATTAATTTTGAAGTTTAGTCCATCGATATTCATGTTTAGCTTCAAGGGGTGACACTTACGATATGGTTGGAGTGGTGATGAGTGGTGGTTGTCAGGCGGCGGAGATGGTTGTTGAGTATTGTGGTGCCTGAGATGGACATATCTCATAGGGGTGACACTTGTCATTGCAATGACGACTGCTGCTTCGCGATGTAATATGATTTCATTTAGTAACTTTTACTTGGTGAGAATCTTACCTTCTCTAAAAAAACAAAAAAAGAACATGGATCAGGTGAATTTATGGAAATGAGTACTTGAAAAATATGAACTTGATGAGATTGATCCATTTGAGTATATGAGTGTAATGAAGGTTAAGAATGTTGGTTTTGTTGGGGATAGCTTGAATGAGTTTTTTGTGGTCAGTTTGTTGTGTGTGCTGAGAGTAGCTTATTTGGGATCTAAGAATTGGAAGAGAAAGGGGGCTTGGAGAAGGGGGTATTTTCCCAAATTTAATGTTACTGTTTGGTATCATCGTGCGGTGTTGCTGGCGAAATATGAGTAAGCGATTCTCATATAATTCTTTATTACTTTTTCTGCATATGTTAATTTAAAGTGCAATATTCATTGTTCAATATGTTTTATATACGATTTAGGATATATTATGGCCACTAAGTTCGTCGTGCATGTATTAGTCTTCAAACCAAAACCGTGTGCTTCAACCTGACAATTAAATGTACCAATTTATCACCCAAAAAAAAGTTTCGTATTTGCATAATTAATAAATGATTAATACACCTCATTACTTAAAAATACAATCATATATTCACAACAATTAAAAGCATATATCTACAAAAGTGAATATACGATGTCTCCCTAAAATGATAGTGCATATAGTTTTGAAAACCGGACCGAACCAACGAGCCAATCGAGAACCGGAGTCACCATCGGTTCGGCTAGCCAATAAAAAAGCCGTCCGAAGACGAACCAGAGTGGACCCGTCTAAACCGATAAAAACGGGTGAACCGGGCCTCACCGGGATCATTTTTTTTATTTCTCCGGTTAATCGTCACAGGGTACCCGCCACCGCAACGCGCGAGAACCTGTTATATTAACGGAGCTAGAAACATTTTTCTAAAAATTAAACCTCTGTACATAAGTATAATAATATAATAATAACATCACATATAAACATTCTTATTTTTTCCATGAAAACATGTGAAAAACTCATATGCTATCAAAGAAAGACATTACTTTATAAGAACATTCAAATTTTTTATTTATTTGTGTATTTTTAGATGATCGTCTCAACTTGAAATTTTGTGAAAAAGATGAATTATGGCATGGCACGTAAACAAGTTGTGGCTCGCAACAATAACAAGGTAATTCACATTTAAGTAAGAATATGAAATAACATTAAAAAAACGTATACTCATTTTTTTACTTACTCTACGCACAGACTTTTGATTATGATCAGGACTCTAAAGAGTTGAGAAAGAGGTACATTAAACCATGGTATAAAGTTCGATTATTGTTATTAAATATATGTTAACATCTTATGTTTTTGTTATAGATTCAAAAGGTTTATGAGTTTAAGAGGTTTTTCGATAGCCCTAAGAATGATGATGTGGAAGTTGTACCACACGAAGATGCTCAATCTACTCTTGGTGATATCAACGATCAATTCACTTTTATTTGATTGTCTAAAGATTTTGCAGATAAAGACGTAGCTAATGGCGCATATTAATTGTTGAATTTTTGTGTTTATGTCAATTACATTTTATTTTATAGTGACGTCTATCTTTATTTTATGTATCAAAGATGCTACCTATGTTACTTTTTATAATTCGAACTTTATGTTTATCTGGATAATAAATAGTCTGCATTGTTATGGCTTATAGTTATTTAATTAAAAATTATCATTTTTTTTGTAAAGTGTTGGAAAAACGTATAAATATACAACATTTTCTCGGCATAAAATTTAATAACAGAGTACCTACCGTCACATTGCACGGGTATCCTGCTAGTGTTACAATAATAGAAAAAGGAAAAAATCGGAGGGCTAGTATTTATTGTTGAAGATGATGATTACATGTTTGGATCTATACCAAAGGTATTTACATAATCTTTAAAACAAGCCTATTTTATATCAATTTTTAAAATTGCCCACTAGAAAACAATGTTAGCCCATACATGCAAGTTTATAGAGGTTGTTGGGATTTAGAGGGTTGTGTACCCTCGTGCTAAAGGTTTTGTGCCAAAGCCAAAAGTGTTGTCACATCAGCAAAAAATCTTTTGACACCGGAAATCTTTTGGCACCATATTTTGTGCCTCCCTCGTTGGCATCACAAAATGTTGTGCCGTGGGAGTTTTTTATTTTTTTTATTTTTCATTTATATAAAATAATTTTTTTAAGGACTAACAGTGTAAGAAAAAACTATGAGAGTCTAATATTGTCAACTTATATAACAATAACGTTTAAGATGAAAAATAAATTAATAAAAAAAAGCTATACATTGCAAGTCTCCTTCTTCCTCTTTTTGCTCGTCTCCTTCTGTGCTACCTGCAAGTTATAAAAAAACACTTACAACAAACCCAAAACAAACACACACAAACATAAAACACACACACATAAACATAAAATTAAAAAAAAGAAGGAAAAACTATGGCGTGGGCTGGTCACTATGGCGCGAGAGGCTATGGTGCCAGATTCGGTACCGTGCGCTAAAGAAAAATGCTCGGCTAGTGATATGGTGCCACTCATACCAGCTAGGGGTGTCAGTAGAGTCGGGTTGACCCGACCCGAACCGGAACCCGATAAGACTTATCGGGTCGGGTTAAATCGGGTTGAAAAATCTTGTCGGGTTGTTTTGACCCGAACCCGATAACCCGATAGTGTTATCGGGTCGGGTTAGGTTGAATTATTTTTCTTATCGGGTTATCGGGTCAACCCGATATGACCAAAAAATTGCTATTTATTTCTTCTTTTAAATAAAATCTTGTAAGAATTAGTCTCGATTCAGTGGTAAATTGCACATTAAATATATTTTATACTAAAAGGAATACAATGTATTTACTATTTAGCTACAGAATGTCATGTTCTAATAATTTATTTCCAGTGTAATTTATGCATGATGTTGCTTTTCAAAAAATATAAAAAATTATGCATGCTGTTATTCAAAGTATACATTCAATAAAATGCATATTTATGCATGCTGTCACGTTCAACAAATTGCATATTTGTAGTTTATTAATTCTTATACATACTTGTAAGATCGGGTGAATTTATCTTCGAAAATTAAGTCACCGAAAAATTTAGTACTGTTTTAAAATTTAGTCATCTTGTGTATTTTATGTGTAGTTACTAGCTAGTTATCATAAATAAATTAACTTATCTGGTCACTTAAAGATCATATATAGTCGTTACGTCGAAACTAAAATTACATTTAGATATTAGTTTCAAACACATGTGTGAATCCAATCAATTAGCTTACAAGTTAGAAACTGTTAGCAAATCGTTTAAGGTGGATTATGTGGAAAGTTATATACACTAGTGCTCTTACGTAAGACACTCTCCAGTCATTATCAAAAATGCATTAACTCCAGTAGAGTTATTCGAAGTATACATTAGCTCACTGGAAATAATTATTTCCTATGTCTACTTGAATCTCTTGTACTATGAGCTGGCAGATACTTGGCCATTAGAGTTGGATATATCTTGTAACCCGACAACCCGAATCACCTGACCCGACTTAACCCGATTCGATAAACACCCGAACCCGATAACCCGATTTCTAACTGGGTCGGGTTGCGAGTCACTTTTTAAAATCTTAAAACCCGACCCGATAACACCATTACTAGTCAGAGTACCCAGCCCTCTTATATGAAATGGTTTTGCTTTATTTCCACGTCTTTTACCAATACGAGTTGGATTAGCACAATTCAACCAAACCCACATTAACATATTTGTAGGATTTAAGTTGAAATTTTATAAAAATATATAATTTATTTTGTTGCTTAAAAAAGTATGATAACACTAAAAGTATGCTACTCTCTCCGTCCCATTTTTATTGTCCATTTCCCTTTTGGGATGTCCCAATTTAATTGTCCACTACTGAAAATAGATAAGAAAGTTTGATCAAGTTTACTATATTACCCTTGTTTGAAATTATAATTACAAACTTGAAAGAAGACTTTAATTAATTAGTTAAGGGTAAAACTGGCATTCTGTCAAAAAGTAAGAAAGAGAAAGCAGTAATAAATGTACTTTTCTTAAACTGTGTGTTTTTTGTCCGGAGACAATAATTTTGGGACGGGGGGAGTATAACGTTACTATGAGGTGCTATTTTTCACAAAATATTGTTGAAACTACTAAGTAACTAAGGAGAAGAAGAAAGATATATTATCTAAAAGTGAGGGACCAGAAATGTAAATAAATTGACTTTGAAGTCTACTAACTTGCCTCTTTGTAACTTCACTTGATCTTCCATTTTTATTGCAATCATTCATTCACCAAACTAAACTTCACTCTCAAACACTTTTCATCCATTGGTAAACTGTAAGGGCATGCTTGGTTCATTTAAAGGAATGGGAAAAGGAATAGCAAAGATAATGCAAAGGAATACTATGGGTATTATCAATATATATTTTTAAATATATAAAATAATTACAAAAATATAGATTCAAATAAAAAATCAAAAAAGAAAATAAATATTGGATTGTTTGTGAGATGAACATGGGGGAGAAAAAAGAGGATGAGAAGTTACTATGTTATTTTTCATTTTTTCTCATTCCTCTCAATTTGGTGAGGAATGCTCAATTACCCAAAACCAAGTAATCATCCATTGCATTATAGTTAACCAATCAACTCTAATCATTTCCATTAGCATTCCTTACCCTCTAAAACACCCAACCAAGCACACCCTAAGTCTTCTTCTTCATATAATACTCGTCTGTTAATTACTTTTGATATTTGTCTCATTTTATAGCATTACAATGGAGTAATTATTGATCCAATGGGCTAGATCATTTGACTCAAAACATAATGCCAGTCATTTTACTTTTGTATTTGCTTATCTTATGACTTGCTGTTCTATGTATAGCAAAATACAAATCATTTTTTTAACATATTGTCTGATTATTACTCGTATTATTCTAAACAACTTATAATTTAGCCTCAGGTATCTATCACTTGTATATGCATATATGTTTAACATTAGAAAAGAATATTAGATCTAATGGGCCAAATGACGAGGTTTATTTAATTTAGGGCTAATGACTTGAAAATGTATCCAACTTGTCATTTTTTGTTATTATATGTAGCCATCTTTTTTTTTGTTATTGTATGTATCCAACTTGAAAATTCATCCTATTATATGTAGTCTGTTACTTCTCATTTGCAACGTTAGTCCATTTAACTAACGAACAGTTGCAACGTTAGTCCATTTAATTTTTTTTATTTCGGTTTCAGTTTACGAGCAATAATAAAAAAAATGTAAAAAATTATTATTTTTATTTCGGTTTAAGTTTAAGAGCAATAATTAAAAACAAAATTTAAAAATTAAATTTTTTTTATATAGGTTTCAGTTTACGAGCAATAATAAAAAAATAAAAAAATTTAAATTTTTTTTATTTTGGTTTCAGTTTACAAGCAATAATAATAATAAAAATTAAAAATTTAAATTTTTTTATATCGGTTTCAGTTTACGAGCAATAATAAAAAAATAAAAAAAAATTAAATTTTTTTTATTTCGGTTTCAGTTTACGAGCGATAATAAAAAAATTTAAAAAATTATTAATTTTTTTATTTCGGTTTCAGTTTACGAGCAATAATAATAAAAAATATATAATTTATTAAATTTTTTTTAATTCGGTTTCAGTTTACGAGCAATAATAAAAAAAAATTTAAAAATTATATTTTTTATTCCGGTTTAAGTTTAAGAGCAATAATTAAAAAAAAATTAAATTTTTTTTATTTCGGTTTCAGTTTACGAGCAATAATAAAAAGAATTAAAAAAATTAATAATTTTTAATTTTTTTATTATCGCTTGTAAACTGAAACCGAAATAAAAAAAATTTAATTTTTAAATTTTTTTTTATTATTGCTCGTAAACTGAAACCGAAATTAAAAAATTTAATAAATTTTAATTTTTTTTTATTATTACTCGTAAACTGAAACCGAAATTAAAAAAATTAATAATTTTTTTAATTTTTTTTATTATCGCTCGTAAACTGAAACCGAAATAAAAAAAATTTAATTTTTTTATTATTACTCGTAAACTGAAACCGATATAAAAAAAATTTTAATTTTTTAATTTTTTTTTTAATTATTGCTCTTAAACTTAAACCGAAATAAAAAATATAATTTTTAAAAATTTTTTTTATTATTGTTAGTAAACTGAAACCGAAATTAAAAAAATTTAATAAATTTTAATTTTTTTTTATTATTATTGCTCGTAAACTGAAACCGATATAAAAAAATTTAAATTTTTAAATTTTTTTTAATTATTGCTCTTAAACTTAAACCGAAATAAAAAATATAATTTTAAATTTTTTTTATTATTATTCGTAAACTGAAACCGAAATTAAAAAAATTTAATAAATTTTAAATTTTTTTTTATTATTATTGCTCGTAAACTGAAACCTAAATAAAAAATATTTAAAGTTTTTTATTTTTTTTTATTATTGCTCGTAAACTGAAACCTATATAAAAAAAATTTAATTTTTAAATTTTGTTTTTAATTATTGCTCTTAAACTTAAACCGAAATAAAAAAAATAATTTTTTACAATTTTTTTATTATTGCTCGTAAACTGAAACCGAAATAAAAAAATTAAATGGACTAACGTTGCAACTGTTCATTAGTTAAATGGACTAACGTTGCAAATGAGAGGTAACAAACTACATATAATAGGATGAATTTTCAAGTTGGATACATACAATAACAAAAAAAAAATGGCTACATACAATAACAAGAAATGACAGGTTGGATACATTTTCAAGTCATTAGCCCAAAAAAATTCGCAAATACAACCTTGCAAAGATTTGAAAATTGTTATATCTCTTCTTTACCTTCG
>BQNB010128354.1:0-19293 GCA_026074375.1 Tanacetum coccineum | reverse complement strand
TCTCACTTTTACTCATTTTTTATATCATACCTATAGACTTCTACACTAACTAGTGGAATTCCCTAGGTAGATCCCTTTGGTTCTGGCTGGATCATGGGAACGAATACCTAATCCTAACCACCTTATAACTCTAAGTAATTACAAACATGGTCGGTCTTTTGGTATTATTCTCAGCCTTAAACTATTCAAAATGCTCCCCCACAACATGTGCATCGATATTCAAAAAATGTTTAGCACATGAAGGGTGAAGCTTGCCCTTGATTCCTTTAAATTCACATCTTTAGCCATATATTTTAATCACATTTTCTCCCCTTATTAAAAATGTCAAATCTCTTGATATTTTGGATATCAATTGATTCAAATATTCATGGTTTCAGGGAAAAAATGTCCAATTATTAACAAGCCGATTGTTGGAAACATTTTAATGCTCCCCCTCAAATTATGAGGGAATAATATGGTGTTTGAGTATGTTAATTTGAAATTTTTTGAATTTACTAAGAAATTCTTGAAAATTCGTACTCAAACATGATATTTGCCTAATATTAGTCTACACTATTTATCCACATATTCACAAGATTGAAAATATACGAGAGATTGACCTGAAAAGAGAAAGGATAAAATACAACAGAGTCATATAGTCCGTTCCAGCAGCCTGAGGTCATTCCCGTATTCTCTTCCACCAACGAACTTCTATAGATTACTCATTAACCTCCTTTCAAAGTGTAGCTTATCGATATTGTGGATCATAACACGAGCCCTTCGCTTGTCTAATCTACTCCACTTCTTCTTTGGCAGGTACTCCATTCCTATTCCCGAAGTGATATCCTAAAGAGCGGTCCGAACAGAGTCAAGCGTGCCATCACTGGATTTATAGAGTTCATCAGTGCACATCAATTTGTTTATGTTATTCTGATCTACGTATATCACTCCTTGAGGGTCTGAATATGTAGTGTATGCAGTTCTTTTCCTGAGATCCTGTCTGAATGTGTCAGGTTTGGTGAGGTTGAGCTTCTTTTGGTAACTTTCGACACCTAATTGAAAATCTTCCACCCGTCTTTGAATGACAATACGTCTGGTGAACATACATAATGCCACATTCAAGTCATAACGTTCGTCTATCGTGAGATTGGTCAGCTTTTGTTGAACAAGTAGGAGTAACATGTCCTCTATGTCTTGTAGGCAAAGTCATGGGAAATCACCTTCTTTAAATATGTATAGCTGTTGATCCTCTCTACGAACTTCAATCTCATCCATGTGACCGTAGTCAAACCTCTTCATAATCTTAAGTCTGGTAACTGCTATGATTCGTTTTCTGGAGTAGACATCTTTTGTTGACTCACTGTTGCTTGCAAATCCGTAGAATCGTTGACGTTTGACACCCCAGTGTGAAGTACCCTAGTAGGCATTTTTGTCATATACCACCTTTACAGGACTTCATAGATTGGGAACCATGTCTTTAATCTATTTGATCACATAAGTAGCAGCCTTTGTCTTTGTAACGGAAGTTGAGTATTGTCTGCTTAAACTTCCACCTTTCAGATTTCCAGGTCGTTGTTGATAAAGTAATCATGAGGGATAACTTGACGACCTCGATGATCTGGAATCAACGGAAGAGGCTTACGGAGATCGAATGGATACGGCTTCCCTTTAGGGTTATGCCAGTCGAGTCGTTCAGTTGTAGCCTTGGAACATTCTTCAAAATGACACTCTAATTCCGTAAGACTCTTGCAGGTGCCTTTGAGTAGGTTGAATGTCGGTCCAACCAGAAGTTCTTGAGTCAGATTAGTAATGGTAAGCCGATTCATAACAAATGTAGAGAAGTCGATTGGAGTATCCATGATCTCATCAAATGAAGTAGGAGGTTTTTTTACACGAGTAGTGACACTAATCCAGGTTTGAGGTGGTCGGAAGTCAACTTGTTGTCTTTTATTCCAATCATGATCATGAGTCAAAGGTCGCTTGGGTATCTTGAACCAGACATTCTTGGGAGCAGTCTCGTCATTGGGTTGTTCATCATTGTTACCCGTGTTAAACTCTTGATTCTTTTACACTCCGGAGTCATCAACTGTATGACTTGGCTCCTCTGCATGGGCAGACTTGCCAAATGACTTATGATGAGAGCGGGAGGTATCTTTAGAGGAGCTTGATGACTTTCCTTCCATTGACCTTGGATCCTTTTATGACTCAGCTTCCTTGCTAGACTTCCTTCTTTTCGTCCCTCGGTCTGATCCAGCGGAAGGGTCTTGATCTTTGTCTTTGTCGTCTCTACTCCTTTTCAACGTGAATACTTCACCATATGTGTTAAAGAGATCCTTGTCAGTGTTATAAGAATTGACCAGTGCATCATAAAGCTTCCTTTTTATAATCAGCTCTAAGATGTGATTTTCTTTCCTCCATCTTGTCTAGAAGAATCTTCATGAGTTCATACTCTGAGAGAGATGCAGCCGCCTCATAAGTAGAATTTGGTTGAGAGGGAGACTTTGCTAAAACAGCTGCTTCTAATGATTCTGTGACATTTTGCTCAATCACAGGAGTTGCAAAGTCTGAGACTGCTTTAGGAAGAATCTGAGGAAGTTGAGTTTTGACTTCCTCTCTGATAATAGTTCTCACTGACGTGTCAACGAGATCTATATACTCCTGTTTCTCAGCTTGAGCTTCTTCTCTACATTCTGCATTATGTGACTGAATTGCTTTATGGATAGCTTCTCCTAGCTTGTTGTTAATGTAGCGATCTATAATAGCAGGTATTAAGGAGATGGCTTGAGCATACTGGTCAACTTGCTTCATTTTTGACAGACCAGATTCTAATTTGGTGACTTTATAGTTGAATTTGAATACAGATAAGAAGTCTGGAAGTGCAGGAAATAAGGTCGTTGCTTCTGAAGTTGTTGGTGTAGGAGTTGGTGTTGCTTGTTGTGGAAGAGGATTGCAGAAATGAGGTGTTGGAGGAATGGTTATTGGGATTACCGTTATTGGTAGTGGTAAAGGCAGACGTGATTTCAGGGATTACCATGACTGGTACGGTAAAAAGAGAAGATGTCTGACTGCTTGGTTCTTCATGACAAACGGTGGTATCCATCAAGGAAGCAATCTCATTGTCAGTTGGAGAAGTGTTCTCAAAGTTTAGGAGCTTATCTATAAAGTCGAATGAGATAGAATAACTTTGCATTGGACCTTCAGTCTTCTATGTGTCATTGACAGCTGTAAGGATCACATGAGCATCTTCCTCTACCTTCTCAACCCCTGACTCTTAAGAGATATTGTGTTGATCTGCTCTACCCTGATCAGCATCAGTCATTTCTACATCTTCTTTCCTTAAGTTCACATTTACATCTTTGTATAATTCCTTAACATCATCTTTTTCTTCTTCATTCTCCTCTTTTGCATTATCAACATTATCTTCATCAGTGAGTTCATAGTTCTCAGGATTATGAACTCTTTCATCAGCATATTCTTCTTCTTCTTCATGTTCTTCATTGGACTGATTGAGATCAGGAATCTTACTTCTGTCTGACTTAGTTCTATTACTGTCAGCCTTATCATAATCATCATTCTTATCTTTATCATCATTATAATCACCATGAAATCATTATTGTCATCATCACTCTCATCTTCAGAATCATCATCATCATCATCATCATCTTCTTCTTCTCCACTATCACCCCAAGACTCTTTCTCACTTTTAGAATCATATTTGGGTACATCTGGAACCCCTGGTTTAGTACCAGTTCCTTCATCTGTACCAGAGATCCTGCATTGTTGCTCATCAAGAACCCCTGATTTAAAATCAGTTCCATCACCTAAGCCACTTGCATGAGTGATGTGAAATTTTTTCTTGCTTCATTTTGTAGCCTCTTTTAGCTGAGCAGTTTCAGATAGAGCAACTGCTAACAAAACAGTCAAACCTTTGCCTCTATCAGCCTTAACCGGTGCCTTCTTCTTAGTCGGTTTAGGTTTAGTAGATGGCTTCCTGGTTTGCGATACATCTTTCTTACCTTTGGCAGGCTTCTTGGTAGGTTCTTTGGGTGAGACTGGGATAGTCTTTAGTTTAAGTGAAGCAGGCTTCTTGAACTTCCTTGCCTTCTTAGGCTCTTTAGCAGCACTGGCATAAGCATTGTAAGTCTGGTAGGCGGTAGACTTTAGAGGGTCTTCAATAAGCATCTCTTTAGGAATCAAAGCTCCATACACTTGATGTTCTTCGGTCTTGGATACATATTTTAGTGTACCCAAAATACTTTCATCTCTAGCTGTGTGTAGATTTATCCTGTTCCTCATGGAGATTAACTTGTTTTGTGAGATGAAGTGATTAATGATGATCTTTATGAATCTACGATAGGGCATGGTTCCCTTTGAGAAGTGATTGTCGATCTGGAATGCAAAGTCTTCCCAAAGGAGTTCAACATTCTTGCAGTGATACATCCCCTATAGAATTTGAGCTCTAGACAACCTAAGGTTATCAAGTACAGTGGTTTTCCCTAAAAGGCACCTATTGATGACAGCTGAAAATGTTCTCCAGGGTTGGTGCATGTGATCAACGACCAAGTCAGGTAGAGTTTCAATATTTCCTATGTATCCGAGTTCATAGATGAATGACATAATTTCTTCATCAGTAGACGGAGGTATATCAAATGGTTAATCAGGAAGTTTTGGACAAATCTGGAGAATGTCACGGAATATTTCAGCTTTCACTCTGAACTTCTTGTTTTCTAACTTGAATCGATATGATGATGAATCTTGAACCTTGGTAACTGTATTCAAGAGCTGATGCATGTATATTTTTGGAACTTCAGCAGTGATCAGGAATGCGGGATAGAAAGGACTGAGCCTTAGAGCATCCAAAGTAACTTGATATGTTGCTTCTCTTTATGGCTTAGTAAATTCGATTCTTCTGTTGCACTCTCCAATTTTAAGTCTAGCCTCAGAAGCAACCAAGGCATTGTCAAGAGCAATTTTATTGGCAGCAGAGGGATTCATGGTTCTGCTAAGATATGTTCATGACAGTTTATAAACAAGGCAGATATATACAACAAAAATGATTGCAACACATTGAATCAGGCATTCAACACTAACATAGGACGGAGATCATAGAAAATCATCAACTAAGGTCATTCAAATTAACTATTGATCAAACACAATAAACTAAGCATCACAAATAAATACATATGCAAAATACCTAAAATAGGTCAACTAGTGAAGCATTATAGGAATAAATTACTTAGAGTAAAATCTGGTATAGTTCTGCCTAGGAAAGTGTATAAATCGCCTAGTTATTAGGTGTGTATAAATTTCCTAGTTATTCAGTTATGTATAAATCGTTTAGTTATAAGGTCTGTGTATAAATCGCTTAGTTATGAAATAGTGTATACATTGCTTAGTTATAGGAGAAGAGTATAAATCGGTTGGTATTAATGGACGTATACATCGGTTAGTGAAACCAAACGTATAAATTGGTTAGAATGAACCAATGTATAAATCAGTTACTACGACTGATGTATAAATCGGTTAGTACAACTGACGTATAAATCGCTTATTTATAACATAGTGTATAAATCGGTTGGTGCAAATTTTATGCGTATATTTCGTTTAGTGTAAACACGATGAAAAAATCGGTTGGTTCAAAACGAAGGAACGTATAAATTGGTTAATATAAATTTTACACTATCACAAACTTCAATCTTAAGCATTTATAGCACATCAAACATGATCAATAGCGGACACAAACAACACATGATCCTTTCATAACACGAATTAACCACAAAAATTGATACAAAGGCACAAAATGATCACGAAGCACTCGTATAACTCACGCATACAAGATTTATGGTCAAGCAATGGATTTTCTAGCTCTAATGCGTTCAAGGTTGTAGTCTAACACATTCTACCCATAAACCCACTAACATTTTCTTGTTATTCCCTTTTTCCTAAATTTTCGCACACAAGATCAAGCCAAAACACAATCATTTGTTAACCATATTAAAAATTGTATCACACGAGTGTTCAATAACCCATAAGGATCAAAACCCCTCAATCAGTTTAGGGTTTCACCCACTTTTGATTTCGAAGAGCCCTAGATTAATTTCTAGTGTTTTTGAGATCAAAAACACGATTCACTCTAATTCCTTTGAAGTGTATGATGTTTATGAAGTAGGGAACACTTTTGTAATTTACCTTAATGCTTGAAACGGACTTGTTTGAGATTCTTGAAGGTAGGACGATTTTGGCAATGAAGAGGAATTTTTGAAAAGTGTTTGTGTTTGTGTTTTAATTAAGACGCATGTGAGGGGGTGTTTGTTGCTTAAACTTTTAAAGTTTTGACACAAATGCCCCCTAAACTTCTAACCCTTATGCATTTTGTATATATAAGATATCTAAGGCATGTCAAAGTTTAACAATTAGCATATTTAGTCCCTAATGTTTTAACTACAATGCTTAGCAACTTATATTTGCAAGTAAATTCCTAAAGGTATAAACACATAACAGTTAAGGCACAAATAAGTTAAACTTAATTAACTCCCCTTTAATTGTTAATCCGTTATAGTTTAAAACCTTATTCCTTTTGTCACAAACTGATTTCATGAAGAAGATATTTGACATTTTCTCCCCCTCAAACAATGACATGTTTTCTATTTAAAGAGTTATAGTCGTTGTTTGAGTGGTCAAATGTCTTTGAAAATTATTTTCTGATGAATTTCTGATATTAATGTTTTATTTCCAAAAAACACCATAAAAATAAGATTTCTCTAACACGTAAGCGCACTGACACGTACACTTATGGAATAAAGAAAGCACAAGTTGGGCTGCAAAGTAAGCACAAGCCTTTTAATGAATATGAAGTAATTCATTCCCGAGAAAAATAAATTTCTCGTTGTGAGGTCAAGTTTTCTTTTTGAAATACTTGCCTATAAGATGATGACCGGGTTGCTTATCGGAAACAATAGCAAGCCATTTTTGCATGTTTTAAAAGCTTTTTAAACTTCTGCTCGAACTTCATTTATAGCCTTGTATCATTATTAAATGATGACAATTTTCTAAGGCGTAAATGTTATTGATTTTTAGAAGACATGCCAGAGATACATATTTTTATATTTTTCTGATTTTTTAAAATTTTTTATTTTCTTTTTGAAAAAATTATATAAAATGAAAAATCTTTTTGTGTTTTTCTGATTTCTTATATACATATAATACATAGGATATACTGTGAGTAACCACCCTTACTCGTTTATCCTTTGTCAGAGTTTTTAGGTTTCTGCGAAGATATGCTTCCTAAATACGAAGCTTTTCGATCAAGAAATTAAATCTTTCTCTTGGCAAGGGTTTGGTGAAGATGTCGGCCAGTTGATATGCTTTATAAAATGGTAGCGTACATCGATGTGCTTTGCTCTTGAGTGTTGAACGTTGTTGCAGCATAGAGCAATTGCACTTTTGTTTTCGCAGTATATAGGAATCTTATTGAATTGAAATCCATAATCATTTACTGTGAGTAACCACCCTTACTCGTTCTCTTCCTCTGTCAGACGTTTTAGCGTTTCTGGAGACATGCATCTCATACCGAGCTTTTCGATCAAGAAATTAAATCTTTCTCTTGGCAAGGGTTTGGTGAAGATGTCGACCAGTTGATATGCTTTATAAAATGGTAGCGTACATCGATGTGCTTTGCTCTTGAGTGTTAAATGTTGTTGCAGCATAAAGCAATTGCACTTTTGTTGTCGCAGTATAGAGGAATCTTATTGAATTGAAATCCATAATCCTTTAGCTGTGAACGCATCCAAAGGATTTGAGCACAACACCCAGATAAGGCAATATATTCAGCCTCTGTACTCGAGATCTCAGTGCTCTTTTTCTTCTTGGAAGAACAGCTAACAAGTTTATCACCTAAGAATTGAGCGCTTCCTGATGCACTATGTCTAGTGTCATGACACCCCACGTGATCTGCGTCTGAATATGTTGTTAGAGACATACCGATATCCTTCGAGTACCAGAGACCCATGTTAATGGTTCCCTTTAGGTATTGAAAGATTAGCTTAACCGCATTTAAGTGCTTTTTGGTAGGCTTTACTTGATATCGGGCACATAAGCAGACTACATAAATAAGGTCGGGTCTACTGGATGTCAGATACATAAGGGATCCAATCATGTCATGGTAAAGTGTAGCATCAACTGGTGTCCCCTGTAGATCTTCATCCAGTTTATTCTTTTCCACCATAGGTGTCTCTACAGAATAACTAGTGAGCAAACCATATTTTTTTAATAATTTTAGAAGCATAAAATTTGTAATCCTAAAAAGAATGATATTTGCCCCATCATCGATATCTTGAACTTAGTGGTCATCAGATTAGCAAACTCATTACACATAGCAGTATTAGTGGAAGCAAATATTATATCGTCAACATAAATTTATACCAGTAATAAGTCATTTCCTGCTTTCCGTGTGAAGAGTGTTGGATCAACTGCACCTTTGGAGAAATTTTGTGAAATGAGGAAGCTTGACAGCATATCGTACCATGCACGTGGTGCTTGTTTAAGACCGTACAAGTCCCTTTTGAGCTTATACACATGCGATGGGTTGTCCTGATCAACAAATCCTTCTGGTTGAGAAACGTAGACCTCTTCTTTGAGCTCGCCATTTAAGAAAGCCGTTTTGATGTCCATTTGGAAAATCGTTATATTCTTGTTGGCTGCATTTGCTACGAAGACACGGATGGCCTTTATTCTTGCAACCGATGCAAATGATTCCTCGAAATCGATTCCCTCCTTCTTCCTGAATCCCTAAGCAACTAATCTAGCCTTATTCTTTAATACCCTGCCAAATTCATTTGTCTTGACCTTATAAATCCATTTGATTTTGATCAACATGACTTTATCTGGACACGGCACCAATTCCCAAACTTTTAGCCTTTCAAATTCATGAATTTTTTCTTGCATTGCATCGATCCATGATGGTTCGGTCATTGCTTGTTTGAAGTTCTTTAGTTCTACAGAAGTTAAGAAGGCATCAAAATAACACCACATAGCGTCAATTTGAAGTTACTTTCTAGTGGAGACAGAGTGAGAAGGATCTCCGATTACATTTGCTATTAGATGATCCTTCGTCCATCTACCAAGTGATTCAAATGGAGTGTGGGTAGGTCTCATATTAGATGACGATCCTTGAGAAGTCGAGCCTTCATTAAGAGATTCATGAAGTGGATCATCATGAAAATGTGATGTCTTTGGTGATTCTTTAAAACCTTGAGACATAATTATAGAATGTTCTTGATCTTGTGTTGATGGGATACTTGTTGATGTAGCATCTTGGTTAATTGACGTAGATACAGGTGAATCTGCTAAATCAACAGCTCTTGGTGCATTAGCTACTGGAACAGGAGAGACAACAATTGTTGGAGGATTAAAGTATTCGTTGAACATAGGTTGGAACAAACGATCCCAATCAACTCTTTGTGATGGATTACAAGGTTGTTGAGGAATAAGGTTTGTAACGAGTCCTAAACTGAATGTTGCAGGAGTAATTAATTGAAGCCCGGGTCCTAAACCAAATTGTTGAAAAGCCATTGACGTCAGCTCGTCAAAATCGACATGGATAGTTTCAATGATTTTTCTGGTACGTCGGTTGTAGATTGTAACCGGTATTTTTTTTTACTTCCAGGCGGGTCACCCAAGCTAGTACTACTCTCACCCAGGCACGCTTAATTATGGAGTTTTGATGGGATCCGGTGCATTAGTGATGGTATAAAAATTTTACGTTTTACCCTCGATATTATTTTTCTTTTTTACTTTTTTCCCTTTTACCATTTACGTGATTAATTTAACCTAAAACCGGAAAGTTGTCTCGCGTAAAACTGAAAAACATCATCGGACGCGTTCTGGATTCGGACTAAGATTAGTATATTTGTTATATGCATTATTTTATCATTTCAAATTGTTACATAGGTCACGTACACTTCCGTTTACGATTTATATGTTTTCGCGTACATTTTGCGTTTTTCGCGTTTTTGATCAAACGGAACCCCAGAAACTCGTAATTTTTCACGTAAACTCTAGTTATCGTATATATCGGGATTAGAGGTCTAAAATTTCATGGATATCCCTCCCCCTACTCAATTTACGATCATGCACACACTAAATTAATTTTAAGGGAAATTTTTTCACTTTAGCTCATGGTTCCCTTACCCCTCCCTGGCTTGGCCTCCCCATATGGGCTCAATTTTCTTTGGCTCAACTCCTAACTCCTTTGGCTCCAAGCTTAGTCCTTCCTATAAATACCATCCATATTTCAATTCTCATAAATTTTACACACACTAGCTAAACTCTTGCAATTTTCTTTCCTTCCTTTCTTTTGTACTATAACCGAACCACACACACACTTGGTTAAGTGTGTGTGTTGACTTGTCAACCAATACAAAACCCTAGTACTTGGGATCCTCCTATAAATACCATACTATCCACATTATGGTTCTCATTCTTTTCAAGCCACCAGGAAATTTTTTTCTTCCTTTTTCCTTCCTCTCGCCCACGGCATAAACACATCCTTAATAGGGTTTCCATATCTTTGATTTCTCTTAGTGTTCCTAGCTATTATTCAAGGCTATTTAAGGAAGATGCAAGTTTTGTACCTTTGTTAAGGGTTTTTTGTGAGATCTATAGTTAGGGTTTCAAATAAATTTGGGGGGTTTTGCAAGATTTTGGTGTATGTTATAGATATAGTGTTTAATCTTATTACTTTATCATTTGTAAGTTCTTTCTTGAACCTCCTTTTGATTTCTTTATTTTCTTATGCTCTTGGTTTAAATCCTATTGTATTTGTGCAAGTCTTCTAAAAATAAACAAGATGACACATAAACTAGTTATATTTTTATGGTTCTTTGATTTACATATTGTTTTGATTGTGAGTAAGAGTGACCATGTGTGTTGCAACAAAGATGGTGATGAGATTAGAGTAGTTTTAATGATGGTTTTGATGGTGGATTAGTAGTGAATGGAGATTAGGTCAGATTAGGCAATATTGTAAAGTTTGGATGTATTTTTAGAAGCGTTTACGAAAAATAAGGTTGTTGATCCGAATTTGTTTTAGGGGTTTGGGTGATTTAAAAATGTTTTCATTAGTCAAGAAGGTAGTTTTTGGATAGCTCGTTTCATATAGATAGTTTTTCATACATCGAACACTAAAATCAGACTTAAAACGATCGAGTTACGCTCAAATGAAACTTGAAACATTTTCGGCAAAATGATTTTTATACGATAAGATCAGGAACGAAAATGTCCATTTTGACCCCTTTTGAGTCCGTTTCAGCCAAAGTGTGAAACACAAACATGGCCTAGAATTACGTTTCCCTTTCAAAGTTGCCAAAGTTATGATAAAAATGCTTTATGAGTGAGAAAGACCTAATTTTCGTCAAGTTATTTTCGAACATATAATTTTATATATTAAAATATTTTTCAAGCGGGTTAGGTCCGTTTAGGTTTCGAAAGCTTTAGAAAATATTAATGTAGTGATTTGATCTTATTATGAAAGGTTAAGAGTTTTCTAAGAATGATAAAGCGATACCGTTGAACGTTACTAAAAATAGTAAGTTAGTACGAATTAGCGAAATAGAAATGAAAAGTAGGCGTTTAGGTTTCGTTAGTGCGTTTATGGAATTGTGGACTTGACCAATATAGGGGACAGTATTAACATCTCGAAACTTAGAACTTTCTGAAAATAGAAAGTTTCCTAAAATAGTAACTTTCCGAAAATAGTAACTTTTTGTAAGAACGTTGTAACGTTTTCATAAACCTAATAAGTTCGTAAAGACATGTTTTGATAACTAAACTAAAGCACAAACACATATGGATGTCTATTTTGTTTATCAACTTTTATACAACGTTCGTTATTTATTTCTCGTTCTAAGGCGCGTCTTATAAGTAGGTCGCGGTTAGAGTCTTCGGTTACATTTGTCTCATCGTTTTGTTACTATCTCATCGTTTGCCTAAGGTGAGTTCATAGCGACATATTTTTACTACTATTGCTTTACTACTTTGGGGTGAGAAGCATTGCTTGCTTTTAAACATTAGACACAAATACTTTACGTTTTTCCCAATCTTGTTTACATGTTGCCTAAGTAAACATTGAAACTTGTATGCCCGAGTTATCATGAATCGTTAGTTACTTATGATCAG
The DNA here is from genome assembly GCA_026074375.1 of Tanacetum coccineum. Classification (NCBI taxonomy): domain Eukaryota; kingdom Viridiplantae; phylum Streptophyta; class Magnoliopsida; order Asterales; family Asteraceae; genus Tanacetum; species Tanacetum coccineum. The sequence goes on along the minus strand of BQNB010128354.1, from coordinate 7,140 downwards.
TTGAATTGGTAAGTGAGCGCGAGTGTTGTAAATAGATCTATTGGGACTAATCATCCTCGTCCGTGTAAGTAGCTCTTACATGATCAACAGACGTATACCATGTCGAGTGATACGGTGAAGCGCCATGTTGGCACCCATCAGGGCAAGTTTATTAAGCATTTTGCATGCTTCCATTACATTTAGCCTCGGTATCATGAGTTTAGTGCAACGTAAATACCTTTTATATGAAGTTGTATTTGATATAACTGTCACATAAGTTTTATAACTTGTGGTCCACATTGCTTTCGTTAAACGTTTCAAATTGCTAAATACTTTTTATAATACTGTGAGTGAAGCAGTATTCACTAAACATTTTTTATTTTCGTAAATACTTTACCTAAACCTATGAATTCACCAACTTTATGTTAATATTTTAAGCATGTTTTTCAGGTGCTTAGCTTTGGACTTCTCTGTTGTGCTATGTGGAGTCTACGTGCAATATGATATCATCTTCCAAGACTGTATTATCATTCAAACTCGTTATCTTTTGAAAACTTAATATAATGCTTCTGCAACGTTTTAAATTTCATTTCAAATCATGTAAGACTTATCCATTTTTAATAAATACAACGAGTTATGAATTTCAAAACGTCCATTATTGATCGTTCCCTTGCTCTTTTAGGATGTACATTATGACGACACGCCTCCGGACACTCATTCCGTCCAGGCCCTGTCCGGGAGTGAGACATATTAAGACTATAACAACCGTCTATTTTCAAAACTTTAAATGACCATTTTACCCTTTGACTTTTTGGGTCCTACTTGTCTTTTTAACTTTTTGACCTTTACTGTCACATAAAAACGATTACTGCGTAACCAGTACTTTTTTTATTTACTTCCCGACGGGTCACCCAAGCTAGTACTACTCTCACCCAGGCACGCTTAATTACGGGGTTCTGATGGGATCCGGTGCATTAGTGATGGTATAAGAAATTTACTTTTTACCCTCGATATTATTTTTCATTTTACTGTTTTCCCCTTTTACCATTTACGTGATTAATTTAACCTAAAACCGGGAAGTTGTCCCGCGTAAAACTTAAAAACGTCATCAGACGCGTTCCGGCTTCGGAATAAGATTAGTATATTTGTTATATGCATTATTTTATCATTTCAAAGTGTTACATAGGTCAACCAATACAAAACCCTAGTACTTGGGAACCTCCTAAAAATACCATACTATACACATTAGGGTTCTCATTCTTTTCAAGCCACCAAGAAATTTTCTTTCTTCCTTTTTCTTTCTCCTCACCCACAACACAAACACACCCTTAATAGGGTTTTCATATCTTTGATTTCTCTTCAAGATCTAGTGTTTTTAGCTATTATTAAAGGTTATTTAAGGGAGATGCAAGTGTTGGTTCATTTGTTTAAGGGTTTTTATTCAAGATCTATAGTTAGGGTTTCAAATAATTTTGGGGGTTTTGCAAGATCTTGATGTATGTTATAGATCTAGTGTTCAATCTTATTCCTTTATCATTTGTAAACTCTTTCTTGAACCTCTTTTTGATTTCTTTATTTTTTTATGCTCTTAGTTTAAATCCTATTGTGTTTGTGCAAGTCTTTTAAAAATAAACAGGATGACACATGAACTAGTTATATTTTTATGGTTCTTTAATTTACATATTATTTTGATTGCGAGTATGAGTGACCATGTGTGTTGCAACAACAATGGTGATGAGATTAGAGTAGTTTTAATGATGGTTTTGATGGTGGATTAGTAGTGAATGGAGATTAGGTTAGATTAGGCACTATTATGAAGTTTGGATGGATTTTTAGAAGCGTTTACGAAAAATAAAGTTGTTGATCCGAATTTGTTTTAGGGTTTTAGGTGACTTAAAAATGTTTTCATTAGTCAAGAAGGTAGTTTTTGGATAACTCCTTTTGTATAAATAGTTTTTCTTATATCGAACAGTAAAATCGGACTTAAAACGATCGAGTTACGCTCAAATGAAACTTGAAACATTTTTAGGCAAAACGATTTTTATACGATCAGATCAGGAACGAAAATGACCATTTTGATCCCTTTCGAGTCTGTTTCGGCCAAAGCGTAAACCACAAACATGGCCTAAAATTACGTTTCCCTTCCAAAGACGCAAAAGTTGTATTAAAATGCTTTATGAGTGAGATAGACATAATTTTCGTCAAGGTATTTTCAGACATATAATTATATATATTAAAATGTTTTCAAGCGGGTTAGGTCCGTTTAGGTTTCGAAAGCCTTAGAAAATATTAATGTAGTGATTTGATCTTATTACAAAGGGTAAGAGTTTTCAAATAATGATAAAGCGATACCATTGAACGTTACTAAAAATAGTAAGTTAGTACGAATTAGAGAAATAGAAATGAAAAGTAGGCGTTTAGGTTTCGTTAGTGCGTTTATGGAATTGTGGACTTGACCAATATAAGGGACGGTATTAACATCTCGAAACTTAGAACTATCTGAAAATAGAAAGTTTCCTAAAATAGTAACTTTCTGAAAATAGTAACTTTTCATAAGAACGTCGTAACGTTTTCATAAACCTAATAAGCTCGAAAACAAACATTTTGATAACTAAACTAAATCACAAACACATATGGATGTCTATTTCGTTTATCAACTTTTATACAACGTTCGTTTTTTATTTCTCATTCTAAGGCGCGTCTTATAATTAGGTCGCGGTTAGAGTCTTCGGTTACATTTATCTCATCGTTATGTTACTATCTCATCGTTTGCCTAAAGTGAGTTCATAGCCCCACGTTTTTCTTGTTTTATATTTACGTTATAACTTTTGGGGTGAGAACATGCTCGTTTACAAACTTGTTTACTCTAATGATTTCAAACTCTTATAAATGTTCGTTTGCAAACTCAGTTACATGATTGATATCACACTTTGTTTTACTTATGGATGCAATTACTTAAAGTCTTTCTTTTGGAAATACGCTGGTTACTTTTACATTGGACACAAATGCTTTATGTTTTTCCCAATCTTGTTTACGTGTTGCCTAAGTAAATGTTGAAACTTGTATGCCCGAGTTATCATGAACCGTTAGTTACTTATGATCAGTTGGATTGGTAAGTGAGCGCGAGTGTTGTAAATAGATCTATTGGGACTAATCATCCTCGTCCGGGTAAGTAGCTCTTACATGATAAACGGACGTATACCATGTCGAGTGATACGATGAAGCGCCATGTTGGCACCCGTCAGAGCAAGTTTATTGAGCATTTTGCATGCTTCCATTACATTTAGCCTCAGTATCATGAGCTTAGTGCAACGTAAATACCTTTTATGTGAAGTTGTATCTGTTATAACTGTTACATACTTTTTATAACTTGTGGTTCACACTGCTTTCGTTAAACATTTCAAATTGCTAAATACTTTTCATAATACTGTGAGTGAAGCAGTATTCACTAAACGTTTTTTTATTTTCGTAAGTACTTTACCAAAACCTATGAATTCACCAACTTTATGTTGACGTTTTAAGCATGTTTTTCATGTGCTTAGCTTTGGACTTCTCTGATGTGCTATATAGAGACTACATGCAATATAATATCATCTTTCAAGACTTTATTATCATTCATACTCATTGTCTTTTGAAAACTTAATTATGCATCCGCAACATTTTAAATTTCATTTCAAATCTTGTAAGACTTATCCATTTTTAATAAATACAACGAGTATGATTTTCAAAACTTCCATTAGTGGTCGTTCCCTTGATCTTGTGGGATGTACATTATGACATCACGCCCCCGGATACTCATTCTGTCCAGGCCTCGTCTGGGAGGGTGACAGATTGAGACTGTAACAACTGGCTATTTTCAAAACTTTAAATGACCATTTTACCCTTTGACTTTTTGGGTCCTACTTGACTTTGTAATTTTTTGACCTTTTACTGTCACATAAAAACGATTATTGTGTAACCGGTATTTTTTTATTTACTTCCCATCGGGTCAACCAAGTTAGTACTACTCTCACCCAGGTATGCTTAATTACGAGGTTCTGATGGGATCCGGTGCATTAGTGATGGTATAAAAAAATTAATTTTTACCCTTGATATTATTTTTCTTTATACTTTTTTCCCCTTTTACCATTTACGTGATTAATTTAACCTAAAACCGGGAAGTTGTCTCGCGTAAAACTGAAAAACGTCATCGAACGCGTTCTGGCTTCGGACTAAGATTAGTATATTTGTTATATGCATTATTTTATCATTTCAAAGTGTTACATAGGTCACGTACACTTCCGTTTACGATTTCTACATTTTCGCGTACATTTTGCGTTTTTGATTAAACGGAACCCCGAAAACTCGTAATCTTTTCACATAAACTCTAGTTATCATATATCTCAGGATTAGAGGTCCAAAATTCATAGATATCCCTCCCCCTGCTCAATTTACACTCATGTACACACTAAATTAATTCTAAGGGAATCTTTTCACTTTAGTTCATGGTCCCCTCCCCCTCCCTTGGCTTGGCTCACCCTTTGGCTCCACTCCTAACCCCTTTAGCTCCACTCCTAACTCATTTGGCTCCAAGAGAACTCCTTTGGCTCCAAGCTTAGTCCTTCCTATAAATACCATCCATATTTCATTTCTCATAAATTTTACACATACTAGCTAAACTCTTGAAATTTTCTTTCCTTCCTTTCTTTTGTACTATAGCCGAACCACACACTTACACTTGGTTAAATGTGTATGTTGACTTGTCAACCAATACAAAACCCTAGTACTTGGGATCCTCCTATAAATATCATACTATACACATTAGGGTTCTCATTCTTTTTAAGCCACCAAGAAATTTTCTTTCTTCCTTTTTCCTTCCCCTCGGCACAAACACACCCTTAATAGGGTTTTCTTATCTTTGATTTCTCTTCAAGATCTAGTGTTCCTAGCTATTATTCAAGGTTATTTAAGGGATATGCAAGTGTTGGCTCATTTGTTTAAGGGTTTTTGTTCAAGATCTATAGTTAGGGTTTCAAATAAATTTGGGGGTTTTGCAAGATCTTGATGTATGCTATAGATCTAGTGTTCAATCTTATTTCTTCATTATTTGTAAGCTCTTTCTTGAACCTCCTTTTGATTTCTTTATTTTCTTATGCTTTTGGTTTAAATCCTATTGTGTTTGTGTTAAATTTTAAAAAAGAAATGAAATAGGTATGTGAAATAATGAAGTTTTATGCTTTCTTTTATAATAATTTTTTTTAAGGAAATGATGAGTGGATTTGTGTGTTACAACAATGATGGAGATGGGATTAGGATGTTATTGATTGTGGATGTGTTGTTGGATTAGTCGTGAACGGAGATTAGGTTAGTATAAGCACTATTGTGAAGTTTGGATGGATTTTTGGAAGCGTTTACAAAAAATAAGGTTATTGATCTGAATTTGTTTTAAGGTTTTGGGCGACTTAAAAATGTTTTCATTAGTCAAGAAGGTAGTTTTTGGAAAGATTTTTTCGAATAGATAGTTTTTCATATCGAACACTAAAATCGGACTTAAAACGACCTAGTTACGCTCAAATGAAACTTGAAATATTTTTCGGCAAAACGATTTTAATACGATCAGATCATGAACGAAAATGACCATTTTGACCCCTTTCGAGTCCGTTTCGGCCAAAGTGTAAATCACAAACATGGCCTAAAATGACGTTTCCCTTCCAAAGTCGTGAAAGTTGTGTTAAAAATGCTTTATGAGTGAGATAGATCTAGTTTTCGCCAAGTTATTTTCGGACATATAATTTTATAAATTAAAAATTTTTTCAAGCGGGTTAGGTCCGTTTAGGTTTCGAAAGCCTTATAAAATATTAATGTAGTGATTTGATCTTATTACAAAGGGTTAGGAGTTTTCTAAGAATGATAAAGCGATACCGTTGAACGTTACTAAAAATAGTAAGTTACTACGAATTAGCGAAATAGAAATGAAAAGTAGGCATTTAGGTTTCGTTAGTGCGTTTATGGAATTATGGACTTGACAAATATAGAGGACGGTATTAACATCCTAAAACTTAGAACTTTTCAAAAATAGAAAGTTTCCTTAAATTGTAACTTTCCAAAAATTGCAACTTTTCGTAAGAATGGTGTAACATTTATATAGACCTAATGAGTTCGTAAAAACACATTTTTGTTAAATAAACTAAAGCACAAACACATATGGATGTCTAATTCTTTTATAAACATTTTATGCAACGTTTCGTTATTATTTCTCGTTCTAAGGCGCGTCTTATAATTAGGTCGCGGTTAGAGTCGTTTGGTTACTTTGTTCTCCTAGTTGATTTACTATCTTATCGTTCGCTTAAGGTGAGTTCATAAGCTCACATTTTACTTTTTTTATATTAACATTATAACTTTTGGGGTGAGAACATGCTCGTTTACAAACTTGTTTACTCTAATGATTTCAAACTTATTTATATGCTCGTTTACATGATTAATTTCACACTTATTTTACTATGAATACAAGTACTTAAAGCTTTTACGAATACATTGGTTGCTTTTATTACGGATATGAATACTTTAAACTCTTTACGAATACATTGGTTGCTATTACTATGAATGCAAGTACCTTAAACTTTTACATATTACCTAAGTTTCCCTATTGCCACATAGTACACACTATCATGAACCGTTAATTAGTTCGTGTAAGCACGAATGCTGTGAATAGATCTATTGGGGTTGACACCCCCACCCGGAATTCTGGATAAGTACATTGGCCAGTGGGTGCATTTTATTTGAGCTAGTACTTGGGTATTTTGGCAAAACATCGATTTAAGACGAATCTAAAAGACTAGGATTTACACAACTTGTTAATGCTTCAATGTCATGAGCTTAGGGTAATATTGTAAACACTTTTGTGATTATTGTATGTGTTACAATAGTCATACGTTGAAATGTTGGTACTTTACACTACTTTATTAAACGTCACTTATTACTAAAAAAATTTCATGATAATTGGAAATGAAACATTATCACTAAACTCGTTTTTGGTCATAGTAAATACTTTACTTAAACCTATGAATTCACCAACTTTATGTTGACGTTTTAAGCATGTTTTTCAGGTTCTTAGCTTTGGACTTCTCTGACGTGTTATGTGGAGTCTACGTGCAATTTGATATCATCTTTCAAGACTTTATT
>BQNB010128352.1:0-19293 GCA_026074375.1 Tanacetum coccineum | reverse complement strand
CTTTTGAGCTAGAACCAATCAATAGAATGAAGTGAAATCTAGGGTAGGGCGACGAACATGGCGAAAGAGGACTGTCTATCCAAAGCCCTTCTATTCTTCAATCAAAGGGGCAATGCACCAGGCTAACCAGTGTGGTGGCAAACACGTTGTGTTGTAAACTAAGTTGTTTACCTTGTAGACGGAGGATATATAGAAAGTGTGCCGTGCTTGATTCATAAGATTATATAGTAGAACCAATATATTATTTCACTTAGCCTGCCTCTCCCATGACTTTACGAACCAACCAACCCGGATCTGTCCTTGCAAGTCTCTGCATCTTGGAAGCAGAGCATGCAGAAAAATCGAGCAATGAATCTTAGAAGAATTCCACTATTTTGGCACGACTCTTTCTATTTCTGCGCTGACATTATAGTTACAATACCTGCACTCGCACGAGTTTTTATATTGTGCACACATAAGATTGTTAAATAATTTTTTTATATAATCTTTGTTTGGTAAATGCTATTATTGCCTCTTCAGGTTTAGCTAAATTCCGAATAAGCCCCATGAGTTTGTTGAAGTTTATATTACAACCTTTTCACATTCTATTTGTTAAGGTATTGTCACAAAAATATGTATTATGAATAAACATTACTTGCGAGAAAATTTAGTTGCTCACAAAATATGTGTAATGAATAAACATATGTCGGAAACTTTAATTACAATACCCGTCACGGCAACGCATGGGTATGTTATGTGGTTTTGTAAAAGAAAGTAGAATAAAATAAAAGGAGATAGAAATCTGGGAATTCTTGAAGGGCCACTGTTTGATATTTTAAAAACTTACTATATAAAATACCTAGTCTTAAGAAGCGGCTTGGTGGAGTAATTTCCTTTTTATCAATCGCTGAAGCCGAAGCCATCGATATATCCATCGGTAACTGTTTTTAATCTCGTGGATTGTTTTTTATTGATTATGATATATGTTTTTTTTAAGAAGAAGTAGAAAACCCCCAAATCTATATATATATTTTCAGTTCATTTCCTTGTAATTAACTACCTAACAAATGAATTGATCAACTATTTAAGTTACTATGATGACGTTATTAGATGCTATTCGTTTTGGTTGATTATCTCTTCGTGATTTACTTTTAATTTAGTTTAGTTTAGGCTCTGGTATTTCTTTCTTATTTAGAATTATGGATGTTTATCGGGGGTGTTTGTTTCGGCCTATATAGCCGGCTTATGGTTTATTTGAGTTTAGGCTTATGTTTCATAAGCTCACTTTTTATGGCATATTTTCAAACTTATATAAGCCGAAAAGTTTGAAAATAAGCCACAAAAAGTGGGCTTATGAAACATAAGCCGAAAACCAAATAAGCCATACGCCGAAACAAACACCATCATTATCTTAACTTTGTCAAGTCGTCATAGGGCATGTTTTGCAAACAAGATTATGATTATTTTTCAATAGAAATAAGCTACTTAAAATATAAGGTTGTTTGGCTGCCGCAACTTTAGAAAAATAACCTTCCATAAAATCAAATGCTACTAATATTATTAATTAGTAGTACTTGAAACATATTATTATTATTCTGGTAAAAATTCTTATATTATTTCCTACTAGACAGATGAAATTGATAAATGGAGAAAGTGATTGGCAACTCGGTCCGTTTCAAGAAAAAACTCAACAGTTGCAGCAGCGGGAAGATAAGAGATGGATATTTAAAGATGAAGTCTCAAAGGTATTTGACGCCTCAATCAAAGAAAGTTTTCGTGAATTAGACGGAGACGAAGAAGAAGAAGAGGCTGTGATCATGACCTGCCCAAAAGGGGTGTCTGATGATTACGTTTGGTATATATATATGTTGTTTCTGTCTGTGTTTTTACTTTCTTTTGCATTTAACATATCATTTACTACTTTTTCCGTTTGAATGATGACAGCCTAAATGTCTTAAGTATATGGCCCCAACTAAGAAAAAAGCCCTAAATTAAGAAAACGGTATCCACATATTGGTAAAGCAAGAGATATCGGAAAGGTTTGTCAATTTTTGTTTTCGAATATTCTGTTCGAGTTTTTTCTTAACAGTTGTATTTATATTTGGTATTATTCTTCTATTGTTTATAGGCCATCAGAAAAAATCTTCCAAAATCTGCCAAGGATATGATAAAGCAATGCTCAGTACTTGATATTGGTTATGTAACTTTTTCGTTATCACGGAAATGGATGGCTCAGGTATTTTCTTCTTTTCTTTCCCAATTCATTTAAACCAGTTTTCACATAGATTCTTTTTTTTTTCCTTTCCTTGCAGAGCATTCATAAGATGATAAAAGATGGTATAGACACATGGGCATCAAAACTTCCTGTTGAAAGGGTAATAGTAGACTTTCCCTCATTGGACGAGGAGGATATACATGTGGGTTTGTTGAGACAACAAGCTATCAGATACACGCTAATTCGTATGCTTAAGTATTCTAAAGTTGCGGTGTTGTCTAAAGGGAAGTTCGGCGGCAGAGATTTTCAGGGGCATGACATATTGAAGAGATGGTTTTCGATTAAAGAAATACAAGGAGATGAAGGAAATGTGGTGATAGACACTAAAGGAATACTACCTTTTATTCTTGCCAAAAGAGATCTCATCCATCTTTTTAAAGATCTCGAAGTTTTGAGGTACTTTACCTGCTGACTTTTTCAAAACTCAATTGCCTAGTAATAGATTTGTTTTTCCAGAAAATTTATTGTCAATAGTGTTGCATTTTACCAATGATATATGAATAATGACTTCCAAATCTTCTGTCTGCATATGTAGGAATGTGATTAGAGGGAAAAAACCAGATTGGATAGTATACGTGACTCCTGTACGCCAACAAGAGTATATTGAAATGTGCTTCACTGTAAGTAACTTTTACACACAAGCAAAGCCTGATAACATGCTTAAAAAAAGATGAGGAACTGAATACTATTTTTTTCCAGGCTGCTAAACTGGAAAAGTGGATCCAATCTGATATGGAGGGGAAGTGGGACCCATCTCAAAAGAATGAATACCCTGTATTAACTTATGCTGGATATCGAAGTTGTGGTACCAAACAGGACGAACTAACTAATTCGTTAGACGAAGTCAGAACTCGTTGTGTAGAGGTGGCAAAAGGTGTTCATTTTTGTGCACAAATAATGTGATTACCATAATTATTTTATTACAAAAATCATACCTCTTTCATTCATTAAGCAATCTAGCTTTAAACCCGTTTGACCTGTTTCAGCTTTAGTTAGAAGTATGTTTTTTCTTAACCCAATAGAGATGAAACATGTCCAAATCATCAATCATCAATCCAGTAATATTATAATGGGATCGATTTCTAAATGGCTAATTTCACATTTTTCTTTTTATTAAGGCATGGCTGCTAAGTTGCTTGGGTATAATGCTGAAGAAGTTCTAGATTGTGTTCTTGCGTAAGATTCTCATGCTTTTATAATAATTTTTCTCTTATCGTATCTGTGCCATCAGTATTCATAATAAAAGTAGGGTGGTAAATGTTAATTTCCTATGCACTTCCAAATTATTTTTTTTGAATTTAACAATGTCTAAACTGAGATATTATACTTTCAGAGCAAGTTTCGTACTAATTCATATTGTTTTGTGTTCTTAACAGGTATACATTCTTGAAAAACCGTAGATTGGATGATTGTACATTCAGTGAGATGGTTAATGAAGAGGTATTCTCAAAATATTCTTCGGTTCTTCCATTACTAGTGATGTTATGCTATTATATATTGTATGTCTCATAATCTTTTTACCGATCTTTTTTTTCATTTGCTCAAATTCATTGATAAATAGGAGAATACTTTTGTATATCTACTTAATAGACGAGCTGAAATTCGTACAATTATCGAGAATTCTCATGAAGACATCGATGAGTTAAAGAAGGTAAGAATTTCTTTTGTTTCGATATCATTACAACTTTATTATTTCGGACCCAAATTTATTGCTACCTTGTTCTTGGGTATCATTTTAATGGATATATATGTTGGCAACAGGCTTCACAGTTGATATTGGAGGATGGTGAAGAATGTGGGAAAGTTGAAGAACGTATGTTGGAATTTCAATTGCTCGAGTTTAGTGGGGTAAGACGAATATCTTAATGAACTTTTACTACTTCTTTGAACTTAAAAAAGCACTAGGTGCTAGTCGGGCAGTCGCCTACCGACTAGCTAGTAATCAGTCTAGGCGGGGACTAGGTGAGAGGCATAGGCGGATTGGACTTTTCTGTATATAAATTTTGAAATTTGATATTATGTGTATGATAAATTTTAACATAAATGAATAAGTTGTCCTAAAAAAAATTAGATGCTGGGCTCTAAATATACGTAGAGCTTTTATTTAGTTAAATCAGGGTTTAAAAGGAAATCCAGCCAATTGAAAACAACCCTCTAAATTTCAATTTGAAAAATGTCATAATCAAGCTCAACAGTGCGGCAATAATGATCATCTAAAATGCAATACTGTTATTTGAAGATTTTGATATCTTTTGTTCTTGATTTTGAGTTTGTGGTGGAAGAGGTGAAGTGTTTTTTTTGTGTGTGGAGATGTTTAGGGTTTTAGGGGAATGAGTGGGGCTTATTTGGTTGAGAGGTTAAACCCTGTTTGTGAAGAATGAAGTTTACTCGGTAATAAGCCCATTTGGTTTTTAGGTCCCTCTATATATAGTTTACTGGACTGGATCTGACATTCTAACCAAGGAGTCACACTGGACATACTCATTTTCGAGAATCAAAGACACCCAATGTTTTTCCAGTCGTTTCTATTTTATGCTTTATCTTTTAAGTAAAAAATATGCTATTCAGACTTTTTGTTTATCTGCTTATTATTAGGTAAAATAAGCAGTACAATGTTGCTTACTTTAAAGTGTTTATGTAACTGGAATTACGGGTGAGCCATGGCCAGTTTGGGCATTTTTTTGGCTAAGGCTAAACTTCTGACCGAAATTTCAGTTATATGTTTTATAAAACCAAAACCCGAACCAAAAGTTAGGGCATTAGAATATAACAATATTCAACCTTCATTATTACAATGTTTAGTGTTTAGAATGAAAACTTGGTTTTATTCCCCCAGGTTACATTAAAACATTATAGTTTCTTCTAATATGCTCAAATGTTTGGTTGATTTAAGTTATCTACTCCCATGCTTAAGGGTAAGCAATAATACCAAACGATATGTAACGTACTAGACTATAAGGTAAATTTGAGAATAGTGAAACAAATAATCAGACATGTTTCTAACTGGGCACAAATGTAGAAGAAAAAATAAAGTTAAAAGTTTGATTTATCTATAGATATTCCTACTTTTATTGATATGATTATGTAAATTATATTATTGTTTTAATAATCCAACTTTCTTTTTCAGGCTCTCAAAGAGTCTTGTTTGTTTGTCATACCACATATCCTGTGTGAATACCTTTACCAAATATGTAAGAAATTTACCAGTTACTATTCGTCTGTGTACAAGGTATATTTACTTACATATGCTTTTTCTCATACACTATTAATTTAATTTCTGGTTTTCTGAAATCAAGTCAATATTCTAAAAGTTTATTTGATTTTTAAAAAGGCATGTGATTATTTATGCTTGGGATTTAGCGTAACTTTGAAAGTATTGGCAGGTTGGGTCTGTTGCGAAGAGAAGCACATTATTGCTGTGTGAGGCGACTGCAGTCGTAATGGAGAAGTGCTTTCATCTTTTGGGAATCACTCCGGTATGCATTATCCAGTAGACTTTTTTTTATGTTCACTTTCTTGGGTTTCTCCTGGATTGTTTTATGTGGAACTATCTTTTATTTATAAGCCATGTATTATTTCACTCTTTTTTTGAAAGGCAGTATTTGAGATTTATTTAAGTTTTGCGGTTTAAGTTCTTTAAATTAAATTGGTTTAGTTATATTAAGATAACTTTAAAACTCATTAATCAGCTCATGTTTAAATAATTCATTATGAAGAAGTGAAGTGTAAAGGATTTTTTCAAAAACTAACTCAAGTTTAAAACAAAGTTAGTCACAATCACACATTTTGTAACCAGTTTCAAAACATCCTTTTTTGTGTAGGAACTATCAACGTTATTGAGATCACAATCATCCGCGGAACAACCAATGAATGTAAATGCTCCAGTGGCCATAGAAGTGGCTACAGGAAAACAAGAGGCTGGATATTTTGAGGATCGTTGCATTATTCCATCTTCTGTTTCTGTTGCTAGGTAACTACCGGTTTGATACTGAAGTAATTGATATTTTCTATGCTAAGTTTATTTCATTTCATGCAATTCAAGTAAATGACCGATTTAGAGATATGCTCTGAAAAGGTACTCCTTAGAGATTCAAGATGTTTCCCTAAACTTCGTCTTGCCCAAGTGTTTTTCATGTCTACTGTATACATGCCAAGGACTACGAATAACTTGGTGCTATACAACTGTTGAATACCACCCGATTCCTCGGTCCTGTATCTCTATTGCAGAATTTTTTGTTTCCTGTGCAACGCAATTTGGTTATCTATATAGTAGTAAGTTTTTTAGTTTATAATTTGTGGTGGTTGTTATGATTTTCATCAGGGATCAACAAAGAAATTCCCGGTTTGAGATGTTTTCGATTAATCCCTCGGTTACACCAGATTCCGAGATTATAACGGGTAGGCTGTTTGGGATCATTGCAGTATCAGATAAGTATGGTTTGCTATCAGATGGGGCATATCACTTATGTGAGGCGGATTTTGCTTATGTTCCTTTATTCGACCTTGATTGGCGTCATTCCAAATACATACTCAACGGTGGGGATTTATTCCTTGGCAATCCCAGTAGTCATCATTCGGTTCCATTTTCTTCCTCCATTGAGCTTCGTATGGAACTTTATGTTACTACCAACATGAAGGATGGGTGTTTTCAGCTTTGCAGTCACAAGTATGTAATACAATTATCAGATTTTTGGAAAAAGAAATCAGATAGCATGTGCGCTTATCTTGATGCTAAAGGTGAGGGCGGGAGTACACGGTTGCATTACATTTTATTAAAGGATGCGGTAGATACTGATCTGAAGGTGAGGTTTAAAACGGAGAAGATTCGTGGTCACAAAGTTTCTGTATATATTTATGCATATTATGGATCTGAATTTCAATATGGACGTGCTGATAAAGATTCATACACGCCAACCCTCTTTCAATCCAAGTACCCCATCCTTTTAAAGGATGGCTGCGAAATTTGTTTGAAGAGATCTATGATGGCTGTACCCAAGAACGGCTCCCTCATAATTCAAGCACGCCTAATAGAGGTTAGTGAGTCTAAGCAAGTGATTCTCAATGACTTTTGGGAATTCATTATGCCAACCATAGGTAATGAAACAGAAGGTAGCTGCAAAGAAGGTAGCTGCAAAGGTTATATTAATGGGGAAAATGGGACAGGTTGCTATTTGGATCTGGAACTCGGCTGGAAATACCAAGCTTAATATCAATCTGGTGGATATGTTCTGTTATTATATAATGTTATGATGGCTAGATAATCTTATGATCTTACATTTGACCATTTGCACTAGTATTCGACAACTCAGGTTGGTTTGTGGATGTTTCAAGGGAAATCAACAATCTGGTGAACCAGCAACAAGTCTCATTTTTACATCACTAATTGTTTAGAGTTTGTGATAATCTTTAGGCTGTTCGTTGTTTGATCACTAGTTTTACAATCTGGTGAATAGCAACAAGTTTTATTTTGTGATTCTTCAGTCGTGTCTGGTTTGGTATCTCCAGTAGCACTAGACGTTACTTGGATATGAACAATTTCAGATTCAGAATCCGGCAAACATGTCAATCTTTTTCACTTGACCGAGCCCAGCCATCTCAGTATCCACAATTGTGTATTTGACCAAATCTTGTCCATCTTCCGAGCTTTGTTTTGCCTTTAGCAGAACATCGTTTTCTAGAAGCTGTGGTTCGAGTCAAAATATTAACTTCCCTTATTGAAAAGGGTTTTGCTAACCACAACCCTAAACTCTATGGGTTGTGTTTAAGCATCATCTTTTGTGTAAAATATCATTTAATGAACTCAATATTTTCATATTTATACATATTTAATGCAGTGTTGTAAAAATCGGTCATGGCGGCCGATACATCAGTGATATATCGCTTGGCGGTGGTCCACCGCCACGATTTGTAGCAAATCGGCCAAACTTGGCGTTTTGGTAAAAAAAACGGCCAAAATCGGCCAAATCGGCCGCCCTGGTCAACTTTGGTCAACAGATCTGTCAATTTTTGGTTGTTAGATTTTCTGGTATGTGTATTCTGATGGGTGAATCCGGTGAAGAAATGGAGAAGAGAAGAAGATGAAAAAGAAGATGAAGAAGAAAGAGGCTGTTACTAAGTTTCAGTAATCCTAATAAGTCTATATGATTCTTTTTGCCCATTAAGTGACTTACACAATGGGCTTAATAAAGAACTTGGTGGGCCTTAATCAAAAGTGATTTAAATACAACCAAAATCAGACATAATATTTCTTTTTGCAGCATATGTATAAAAATATGTAACTAAAATAAATAAAATAAATAAAAAATATGTAATTTATGCAAAACTTTTATCAAATAAATATTAAAAATAGTTATTTTGTTAGAATATTGATAATATATATTTTTATAAAATTAATTAATTTATAACTTAGGGTCTCCGCCGAGAAACTGATAAATCGCCGCCAAGACCGATTTATCACTTGGTCGTTGTCGACTGCCAAGATACTGCCGAGCGATTTTTACAACACTGATTTAATGATTATAATGTTAGAAAGTGTTGTTAAACATGAAAAGTGCAAACACCTAAGAACTCTAAAACTTAGTTTGTGGGCTGCTCATAGTGCCATCCTTAGGCTGAAAGCGACTCCATCCCAGAAGATCTCACTAAACTTCGCATTGATTAATCAAACTAAGAAAAAGAAAGAAATAAAAAAAATTATGGGATTTTCTGACTTGTGTCATGATTGCACAAGTTTTGAAGCATTAAACAAACTAAAGTTGCCATATTTATATTTTAATTGGTACGAGTCGTTCAAACCCGTACATTGCACCGGGCTTAGTTTTGTTGATAATCGAGAGTTTGGTTATGCGGATTGTACTGAAGTTGTCATTAGTTAATATGAGTTGTACTATTAGTTAAAACAATTTTAAACGCGGTGGGGTTGTGTTACTTGATGGTTAAATGAAACAGAGGTTCATGATAAATTTAAACGCTAGTATTTGCTTAGTCGCCTAATATTGTAAAAAAGTTAAAAATTAGGGGTTGATTTTGTCTAGATAATGGAATAATGTTTTCTTTGATTTTGTGCTTTTTGATATACTTTTCGATAACTGCCCGTAACGCCTATAGTTCGTTAATGTAATGTATTGTGTAGTATAGGGTTGTTTTATGCTGAAAATATAACTTGAAGGGGTTTAGTTTGTGCCTTTCATAGAGTGTGAGGGTTTAGTTTGTGTCTTTTAGAACTTTAGATTTAGTTTATGCAATTTAGGGAACTGAGCGTTATTGTTTCCCTCTTTGTACGATTTGACCGTCATATTAAGAGCATCTATTTGTTACGCCGGCTCACCTTCCATTGCAATGATGGTAGGCTGCGTTCGTTTCCACCACAAAATTTTCTTTAACTACCCCCATTTAGTTTTTCTCTTCATCATTTCCTTTACAACCAATAATCTACTATTTGATACAATTTTCTTTGCTATGGCTGCTCCTGAAACATCAAACGTTGTTGCAAGGCGTGTTGTTGATGATCTTGTCGAATTCAGTGGTCAGACTGCTGTCCCTAAGTATATGCATTTCTTCATCTGCTGAAACCCGTCGTTTCATTAACCGCATGCGTGAGGAAGCCCAAGTGTTAGGAATTGCATTGGTCAATTGAATGCTCTGATTGCTGAAATGGAAGCTATGGAGGATCAAGATGAAGTTTATGACAGCTTGATGTGTCTTAGGCATGATAGGCGTGATGAAAACAATAAGCTTATGGGGGGTGAATGAGCTGATTGCTGAGGTGGAGGAGCAGATTGCGACAAAAGAGGCACATCTACAGATAATGAAAGCTGCGAGCGACTCTGGTTAGGGAAGGGGATGTGTATCTTTTTTTCTAGTGTTCATGTGTTAAGCTTGTTTAGTGTTTTGAACTTCTAGCTTGTGTTTTTAGTTATCTGAAGTATGAGAAGTGTATGGATCTTATGATGTTTATCTTAAGATGTTTAATGAATATGAATATTATGGTGTTAATCTAAATGGATGTGTTTTTTATTAAAATGTTCTATGATTATTGTTTTCTTGTTTGTGTGATGAATGGTTGTTATTTAATGGTGGGATTGTCCTCTACAAAGTTATTCATGTAAGGGTTGAAGCTGCGAATGCAGTAAGGTAGTATTGTGTTCAAATATGTGGTTACTTATGTGTTGCAAAACCACTTGAAAGATAGCTGCAAGTGAACTATATGTTTGTTCCTTTGACATTTTGTTGTGTTTTAAAGTTATCAAGTTGGAGTTGTTATCAAGTTGTAGTTTTAATCAAGTTTTAGTTATGGTTAATGATTCGTGCTTGAATATGAGAATTAGGTGGTGTTGTGTTTTGTTCTTTGATATGTGGAGATTTAGTGGTATTTTGATTTTGTTTGTGTTTGAAGTTCGATTTGGATCTTTTTTGATTTGGGTTTGAAAGTTTTTGAAATTGATTGTTCGGTTGGCTGAGTCATAGTGACAGGCATTTATATCCGTTTGTAGATATGAAGGTTGTGTTTGGCGTTGTTGTTTATTATATTTGATAATTTGTGTTTGAGTAGTTTTTCATAGATGGTGATGTTGATAAGTATATTTAATAGTTTGTATATGTCGATGTAACACCCCCATATTTGACATATAGCAGCGGAAGCTAATCTAGGGTATTACTTCATGGATCAACAGACATAATCATAAGAAACGACTCAAAAGAGAGGTTTTGGAAAATTTAGTTATCATTCAATATCATATCAGAGTTTTACAAAGGAGGTCCCAAAATCTAGAAACATAAAGTTTGAATGATAACAGTTTAGCCATCTTCAAGTTCGTGCCACTCCGTGCCATAGGTTGCTCAATTACCTGAGATAAACATGCTAAAAGGGTCAACGCAAAGGTTGAGTGAAATTCATAGGTTTTCAGTTATAATAGTTGAGTACAAGTTCAATAGTGGGTTACGTTGTTATACACCCATAAGTGTAATAATTGCAATGAGTACAATTATTATGGAAAACAGTTTGAATACAAGTTATCATAACAGTGGGTTACGTTGTTATACACCCATAAGTGTAATAATTGCAATGAGTACAATTATTATGGAAAATAGTGTTATTGCCCTAAGCTCATGACATCAATACGTTAACATGGAAATCACCGTAGTGACATTGGTTGAGGAACAAATGTCCTCGTGGAAAGGTAACTTGCCAAGGTTACCCATTAACGGGTTTATAAAGTATTCAAAAGATTTAAAATGCGAGGCTATGAACTCACCTTAACAGGGAAATCTGATTGATGGCAAAAGTATATCAGTTGAAAGTAACGGCCTTGTCACGCAACCTGGGGTAATATGTCAAGTCTTAGTTTGATTGTTCAGGTTTCAAAACTTTACAGAGTTTAATCATACATATTACTTTGATTTATTAATTTATGGAAGTATTGTATCACTGTTCGGGCCATCATAATTCAGAGATCATGTAGTAAACGTTTGAGGAGCCAGGACACTTTAAATCGTAAATCCAGCAAACTCGTCAAAATGTATACCCAAATGAAACTCCTCACATGAAGCTCCCTAGTAACGTGATACGATAAAATTTTAAGTTTGCAAAATTGGCAATATATACCCTTGGTTTATAAACTTTTACGACTTTATATATAAAGTATATATTATTTAAACCTTTAACTTTGAAACTATGGCAAAATAGGTCCTTATAGTTATAACTTTAGAATAATGACATTTTCAGCCCCTTTAGTTATAAATTTCAAAAAGTTACGATATATACCCCTATGCATGGAAATATTTGCAAAACACGTCCAAAAAGCCATGCAAGCTTATTTTAAGATTCCAAATGATATTTTCAGGTTATAGCTTATTAGAATAAGCTAAAATAAGATGTTCTAACGTAACAAAAGTTTAGAAAATGGATTCGTTAGCTAGAAAATCAAAACGGGTCGTTTTTAGGGTTTTATTCAAAAATACATGGCTTTGAGGATTCAAAGCTTCAAACAAGAGTTTATATATGATATTAAGAGTATTATGAACATTCTAATACAAAATATAAGCTTATGGAACAAGATCTTAGGCTTACTTGAGTTAAAATGGGTCGAAATGGGGTTTTCGGGTTTGTACGCCTAGTAATGACTTTAAGGCATCGTTTTTCTTGCTTCTTGGCTTCTATACAAAGTTTAGGGACTTCTCTTGATCTTCTTTGGTCTAAGTTAGAAATCCATTTGAGAGTGTATGAGTTTTTGAGGTGTGATTGAATGGTTATGCATGTTTCGGCTTATATAGTGTTCAAATGTCCTTGGTGCCCAAGTTTAAAGTCTTGCTTAATAAGTCGTGGTATTTAATTTTAATATTAATTTAATTATAATAAACAAAAAGTAAAAAAATAAAAAATAGAAAAAAAATAATAAACAAAAAAAAAAAAAAAAAAAATAAATAAATAAAAAAAAAAAAAAAAATAAAAAAAAAACATAAAATGGGTAACATGGCCCCACAAAACTATTCGGTCTAAAAGTCAACTCGCATATAATATATAATTAATATCTCTACATAATTGTAAATTACGTTCTATTAAGCTTAGAATAGAATTAGCCACGTATAATCCACGGGTAAAATTAGCCACACATATGACCGTGTGTAAATGTCCATGGGCAAAATACCCACACAAACAATGAGGTAGGTAAAGTCATGGGTATATATTTACCCTCAAAACACCCACATTAACTCATCCACCGAAAAAAAGATATTTCTATTTTGTGGGTAAATAACATTTAGCCACTAAATTACCCACAAATATAGCCACAATAACTCACGGCGTGGGTAATCCGTGGGGAATGTTTTGGCGCCAAATAATTTACCCACATATTGCACACCAAATATATTTATGTGGCTATTTGTATGGGTAAATCCGTGGGAAGTTCGAGGGAAAATAAAATCGATTATGAAAGTCACTAATCGTGGGTAACATGTGGGTATTAGGTGGGTAAATTCCCTCCAAATGATGAGTGTGAGTAATTGTCGTGGGTATTCGCCTGAATTCTTGTAGTGTTGATTCGCGGTTATGTATACACTTATATAGCAACCCTAATACAGATCCTAACCGAATGCCCTTGACCAAGGCAAAAGGTCAAATTCCACAAAAGGATAAAATACACAAGATAGAATCAATGATAAAAAGATTCCGGAAGAGATATTCCCGGGTCGTATGTCCCAACGAGGCTGCAATTGAAGGTAATCCTGGTTTGATGAGAAATTGAATGATGGAGAATATTTAGATATGATGGAAACACTGATATAATTACAACTAAAATTAATTAAATAAAACCTAATTTAATCTACGGGAAACAGATATAGGAAATGGGGATCTTAAAAACTACGGGAAACAAAATTAGTTATAGGGAAATCCTAAAATTAAATCTATACTAAAATACGGGAACAGAATCAGGTATCGGGAAACCTAAATACTAAAAATTAAGAAAATAAATGCTAAATTAAATTAAAAATCAAAATTAAATTCTAATTAAGTTAATTTGAAAAATAAAAAAAACTAGAATAAAAACGGAGGTCGTTTGAATGCTAAACGAAAGAACGGTTTTTTTAAAATACGCACGTATGTACACAAGCCGGGTAAACGGGTACTAAGACTGAATTTTAATGAATAAAAAAAAGCCTACACACCTATTTTATATTTTTCCTAGACACTAAAATGACAAAAGAAAATTTTATAAAAAAGAAAAATATTTTTTTATTATTTTTGATTTTTATGAATTTTTAAAGATTAATAACTAATTAAAACTAAGAAAATAGAAAAAGACAAAAAATAAAAGTTATAAAAATTCTGAAAAAATAAAATTAAATAAAGAAAAAGTTAACAATTCTAAAAATATAAAAATGCCCAAATTTTACTGAATAGATTAAAAGTAATTAAACTAATTAAAATTAAACCTAATTTATATTAATTAAATTAAATAAACTAACAGCTGTTAACCTAGGGACTAACAGTGAAAGGACTGCAAGGACTAACGAGGTAACAACATACTAACAGTGGGGACTAACAATTATAACTATAAAAGACAAAATTACACAAACAGTCCCTGAGCACTAACCCGATTACAAAGCAAGTCCAAAGTGCTTATTATTAAAAAGCTATAAAAGCAAACTTGTAAAGGGGATTATGGTGAACAATTTCCTTAATAAGCACACTAGCTGAAATGAACTTAATAAGCCAGAAATGAGAGCTTTTGGGGCTGCAGAAGCTTATTAAGCTTATGAGCTTATTTTTCTGTCTTATTGGATTAGTATCACGAAACTTACAACTTTATGTGAATCGATAAATTAGAAGGGGAACCTAAATTAAGCCTATGGCATTCTAATAAGCCAACATAAGCTGGTTAATTTTAAATGTCAGTAATGTTTTATTGTTGTTTGCTAAATTACATAAGCTAAACATTTATAAAAAAGAAATTTAAGGGCTTTAACCTAATTAACTAAGCTAAAGGATGAAATTAACTAAGAAACTTGGGGATTAAAGAGCAACTAATTAGGCTATAAAAAAAGCTAACATATCAAGGAGCATAATACAAATAAGCTAAATAAGGGAGGCTTAATGGTGGTGTCCCTATCACCAGGGAGGCAAGGTCAGTGGCCAGGGCTTAGTTTTGGGCTTTGTTGAAATAAGCAACTCAAGGGCTTTCCACCCTAAAAACCCAACATAAAACAGATTAAAAAAGGGAGGCAAATGAGCTTATTTTCAAAGTTTGAAGCCATTAGGGTTTAAGAAAAAAAGTTGCCTGATTTTGTGGCTAGAATTAAGGGTTCACAAAGAAAATGACATTAGTACTTTGACTTGGCTTGGTCAATCTGGTTAAGACAAGCAAGAGGCTCTTGAAAGGGGCAAGTTTATGACTAAATAAGTGCACACAAAAGTTGCTTTAACTTCTACCACATCTTAAGAAGGGTATAGCACACTATTGTGGCTTATAAAACTTTGACAAGAAATCAAAGGAGCCTTAAAAAACTAAATTTTTAAACACAATAAAATGTGATTTAAATGTCAAATAAGACTCCACACACTCAGCCAAAGAGTTGCTGAGTGTGTGTACCCATACCAAACCCAAATTTATGACCCCTTTTAAAGACTAAACCAAACAACTCCCTTAATATATAAATTTTTGGCTTCTTTTTAGCTTTTTTAAAAGAAATGAAAGGGGTAAAACCAAGTTTTATAAGCAGAGC
Organism: Tanacetum coccineum; assembly: GCA_026074375.1. Taxonomy (NCBI): domain Eukaryota; kingdom Viridiplantae; phylum Streptophyta; class Magnoliopsida; order Asterales; family Asteraceae; genus Tanacetum; species Tanacetum coccineum. The sequence goes on along the minus strand of BQNB010128352.1, from coordinate 3,818 downwards.
TAACAACTTATTATACTTTTTTATATAATTTAAAAACAGAATCAAAAGTCTTAAATAAGACTTTGCACTTTTGACAATACAATTTCACAAAAAAAACACTTAACCTTTGTATTAAAGCCAGGAAAAATTAACAACATAATACTTAAAATAAACTGAGTACAACAATTTTAAAGCAAACTTAATTAAATTTTAAAACTAGAAAAGTAAAACAGGGAAAAACATAATGTGTGTGTTGTCCGGCTTGCTTTCTTCTCTCTTATAGTCCTCTCAACAGGACATTGGGCGATGTGTTTGTTATGAAGTAGGAAGTCCCAAGCATACTCTTTTGACCCTTGGATCATAGCTATCTACGACGACAAATTTCAACGGAAATTATGCTAACAACTATGATCCCAGGTGACATTCTCATTACTCGAAGCACTTCTCAACAATGAACCATTAACCTCACCAAACCAAGAAGATTACTCACCCAATTCAAAAGAATCTTAAAGTTAAATGAACCAAAAAAGTCTTCATCGAATTTTTGCCTACATCTTATGAACCAAAAGATAAATTACTTCCCCCGAATGTCGAACTTTAAAGAGTTACCCTCCGCATCCACTTAGTAATGCATTTTGTAGAGGAAAAATAACAAGCTTCCAGTACATAATTTTCAAATATTTAAGCCAAGATGAAAAGATCATCACTCATTAATGTTTTGAAAACCGAAAACAAGCAATTGCTTGGGGAAACTTCGGATAATCCCGGCATAGGATCCAGCGTTTTGCCTCACACAAAATCCTTTTAGAAGATGATGTACGAACCTTCATCCAACATCAAAGGAGGTAACCCTAAAATCCATGACGTCATCAAGAACGAAGTAGAAAAACTTCTGACTATCGGGATTGATTTATCCGATCTCGTGATAGCCATGGTTATCCGGATCCCAAATGTGATCCTAAAAAAGTGGTAAATGCCCGTTTCACGAAGCGAAGAAAATGAACTGGGGCCCCTACATCGATTAGTCATGGGATGAGAATTTATCTTATCCAAAGTTGAACAAATCAACTTGTAAAGACCATATAATTCCCGTTACCATTCATATGACCAACATGTTAGAGCGATTATCGGCAACAATTCTATTGTTTCTTAGATGGTTTTTCAGGTATTTTCAAATCCCAATTGATCCTAAAGATCAAGAGAAAACTACTTTCACGTGCCCATACGGAACTTTCGCGTACCGTCGTATGCCATTCGGTTTGTGCAATGCACCCGGAACTTTCCAACGTTGTATGATGGCCATTTTTCACGACATGATAGAAAAAACGATGGAGGTTTTTATGGACGATTTTTCAGTTTTTGGAGATTCTTTTTCCTCGTGTCTTGCCAATTTAGATAGAATGCTTAAAAGGTGTGAAGACACCAAATTAGCACTTTAAAAGACTAAATTAGGTAAAAAGCCATTTCATGGTAAAGAAGGCAATGTTTTAGGACATAAGTCTCTAGAAAATGAATGGAAGTCCTATAAAGCCAAAGTTGATGTAAGTTTCCCAAGATAGCTTCCTCACCCAACGACAGTCAAAGGAATTCGAAGTTTTCTCGGACATGTTGGATTCTATCGAAGATTTATCAAAGACTTTTCCAAAATCTCTCGACCCATGACCTATCTCTTAGAGAAGAACACTCCTTTCATTTTTTTAGAAGATTGCATTCTAGCTTTTCAAACATTGAAAAAGAAGTTAACCAAAGCTCCAATTCTCATAGCTCCAAATTGGGACCAACCTTTTGAAATCATGTGCGATGCAAGTGATTATGCAATAGGTGCGGTCTTAGGGCAGAGAATTGAGAAGCATTTTCGACCAATTCATTATGCAAGTAAGACTATGACTGAAGCAGAATCAAACTATACAACAACCGAAAAAGAAATGCTAGCAGTTGTTTACGCGTTTGAGAAGTTTCGATCATATCTAATCATGAACAAGAGTGTTGTTTACACGGACCATTCTGCATTGAAATACCTCTTCAACAAAAAAGACGCCAAAGCACGATTGCTTCGATGGGTCTTACTTCTTCAAGAATTTGATTTTAAAGTTATCGATACCAAAGGAGCTGAAAACTATGCAGCCGATCACCTCTCTCGTCTTGAAAACCCTTACAAAAATGTTTTTGATCCAAAAGAGATTACCGAGACTTTCCCTCTTGAAACTTTAAATGTTGTGACTTCTCATGATGATCAAAATACCCCGTGGTTTGCCGATATAGCAAACTACCACGCGGGGAATTTTCTTATCAAAGGAATGTCAACCCAACAAAAGAGGAAGTTTTTCAAGGACATAAAGCATTACTTTTGGGATGATCCTTTTCTTTTTCGAACATGTGCGGATCAAATCATCCGTAGATGTGTATTTGGCCAAGAAGCTCTTGAAATCCTCAAGGCTTGCCATGAAGGACCCACCGGGGGCCATCACAGTGCCAACATCACAGCTCGGAAAGTATTTGATGCCGGTTTCTTTTGGCCTACAATTTATAAGGATGCTTACGAATTGATCAAATCTTGTGATGCATGTCAAAGACAAGGCAAAATCTCTCAACGTGATGAGATGCCTCAAAATGCAATCCAAGTTTGTGAAATTTTCGATGTTTGGGGTATCGATTTTATGGGACCTTTTCCGTCGTCTAGAGGAAACAAATATATTCTAGTAGCCGTCGATTATCTTTCCAAATGGGTTGAAGCCAAGGCGCTCCCCACCAACGATGCTAGAGTAGTTGTTAAGTTCTTAAAATCCCTTTTCTCCCGATTCGGTGCTCCTAGAGCAATTATAAGCGATCGAGGGACCCATTTTTGTAACGATAAGTTTGCAAGAGTCATGTCAAAATATGGTGTCACCCATCGTCTTTCGACTCCTTACCACCCTCAAACGAGTGGTCAAGTTGAAGTCACGAATCGAGGTCTCAAAAGAATTTTGGAGAGGACGGTCGGAGAAAACCGTGCCTCATGGTCCGACAAACTAGATGATGCATTATGGGCTTTTAGGACCGCTTACAAGACTCCAATTGGATGCACGCCCTACAAGTTAGTTTATGGGAAAGCATGTCACTTACCAGTTGAACTAGAACACAAGGCATATTGGGCTCTTAAGCATGCCAACTTCGATCTCAAGACTGCGGGTGATCATCAAAAGCTTCAACTCAATGAACTTAGCGAGCTTCGTGATCAAGCTTATGAGAATTCGCTAATCTACAAGGAGAAGACAAAGAAACTTCACGATTCTAAGATAAAGAACCAAATCTTCAATGTTGGTGATCATGTCATGCTTTTCAACTCCTGATTAAAGATTTTCTTCGGAAAGCTCAAATCTCGATGGTCCGAACCTTTCACAATCACCGAAGTCTTTCCTTATGGCACTGCCAAGTTGTCTCATGCCGACGGTTCAAATTTCAAAGTCAATTATCATCGTTTGAAGCACTACTATGGAGGAGATACACCACCGTTGGTTATCCCGGATCTCCAAACTTTCCCTAAGGACAACTAAATTTAGGGATTGAGTCGAGCTTGTGACTTGGTGAACAAAAACAAGCCGCTTCGTGGGAGTTCATCGTATGCTTATCCTTTCTATTTTCTCTCTATTTTCTATTTTCTAATGTGTTGTGTTGAGAGAGGCTTGTACTCTTTCCGATTTCTCGATGTTTGTTGCTTGTTTGTTGTGATTTATGCAGGATTCTCCCAACAATTTCCTTGAAGCTTCTTGATTCGTGGTATAGTATACACTTATATAGCAACCCTAATACAGATCCTAACCGAATGCCCTTGACCAAGGCAAAAGGTCAAATTCCACAAA
>BQNB010128350.1:0-19294 GCA_026074375.1 Tanacetum coccineum | reverse complement strand
TCTTTGTAAGGACTAAAATTATGGTCTTGGTCTATAGAAGTTTCAAGTTCCTGTTTTGACTTCCAGCATGTATTTGAAACACATACCATTTATGCTAGTTCTTACACTACTATTTATTTTGCAGGTTAATGAAGATTAAAAAAACAACCAAGATTTCTAAAGAGTCCCGGGGCGGCTGCAGCCTGCAGTGACTTTACTATGTAATTGTTCTTTTACTAAAACTATTGAATCTGAAATCCTAACAAGGACAAGTATTGTTAAACGTGAGGGGACCCTAACTAAGGGTGTAACCCCTTGACCTCCACTCTTTACCACAAGGGTATATGCCTGGTTGATGCCTTTTAACCTTTTGTTTGATGTGACTGTAGCTGGTTTGCTGACCTCTGCGAGGAAGTTTTCCTTGGCTCGTCTTTTGATGGTCTGCCTGGATCCATATGTTCTTTTATGTTTGCCCAATTTGATTGCTTGGTCTCTCGTTTTGCCTGGCGAGTCAGGACTAGACGTTACATGTATGGAATTTGAGTCAAAACATGAAGTGGATGTTCGAGTATACATCTTTTGGTTTTCTTAATCGATAGCAACATTAGTAACGACAACTTTCTCCACTGGAGGATGATTGAATTGTGCATTATGTAAGACTTTAAAAAAAGCATGCGGGTATTTGGACGTCGTTTTTCTTTGTTTTGAGTACCGAACTGATCATTACATAAGAGGTTGCCCTCTATATGGTGATAGCATCACATGGTACCGTAGTTCTCATGGTAAGTGAATTTGACTTAAAGGTTTGAAATTAGTTCCATGTACAAGAAACTGCCTGAGACTGTGAGTTTTCTATTAGGATTTTGTGACTGTCAGGGTTGAATTCGTGGCATGGACACTAGCCATTCTTTATCTAACACGTACATTTAGCATGCTGTAGCCTTATGTTAATGCGTGTAAGATTTTGAAAAACATGTTTTCATAACTCGCAGCAAAAGAATAAGTGATATCTCTACTCCTTATAAAACATTTAGGACATCTATAATTAGAAGTCTTATAATTTTAAAGTACCAAAACATTGCTATTAAAAGAATAATTCAGTCAATATTGTTTCTTCAAGTCATGGTCACAATTATTTCAACACGTAAAAATGTAATGTAACAGCCCATTTTATACATTTAGAAATTAAATGCAAAGTTGTAACGACTCATATCGTAATAAGAGCCCATTTCAACATAGCTTGCAAGCCTAAACCATATATAATGCTCGTGAAACAAAAACAAAACTCACACAAACACGGGAACCTTTTCCTTTATTTATTCTCTCTTTAGAATAAAATCACTCCTTTCCACACACACATAAACATAACCACCACTACCAGCTGAACCGCTGTCGCCACCACCATCAGAATCCGCCACCAACACCGCCGGATTTTTCGATAATCGGTGGTGTTTGAGTTTGGGTGTTTTCGTTGGTGTTTTTGGGGTTTCGGTGGCGTTTTTGTTACGGCGGTCTTTTTCGTTTGTTTTGTGAGGTAGCTTTAACCGGATCTGCATAGATCTATTAAGACATGAGATAAAGTTTTGGCGGTTTAAGACCAGGGCCGTCGTTCGATTTGGTTTCTTTGTTGGTTATTTGGGTGTGGTTTGGTTGATTTGGGTTGTGAGTTATTTCATTTGGGTTTTTCAAGTGGGTTGGTTGTGTGTTATTTCATGGCACCACCGTGTAACCACTGAAATTTCATGGGTGCATTGTATTTTTAAGTTCTTAAAGCATGTTTACAAAGAAATAAGGCAAGTGATGTTCTAATTGAGGCCAGTGGCTTTTTATTTTTCATTTTGCTTTAAACAGTTAATATAAACTTTCTTATATCAAAATATTTGTCACAACTAATTTGTGGTTCTAGTGGTTTCAGTGGTAGTTTGGTGTTTTGTGTAACTAACAACGACCGAACAAACAACACCACCGCCAGATTTGTTTTTTTTTTTACATTTAGACCGATGATAAGTGTCATTTATGAAATCTTTTGAGGTTGACTCATCTTTTAAAACCCATTGATGATTCTAACAGAGCTTGAGGATGGTGAAGGTGGTATTGAAACCACAACCCAATCATCTCAACATATTTTGATAGACTCATTCATTTTTTTTTTGTGTATTATAGAAAACAAGATCTTGTTGCGGTTCTTTTTCCCATTACTGCATGTGTTTTTTCTTTTTAACAACAAATATTCGATATTTAAATTTTCAGTCAAAAGTATTTTTTTTAAGTATTGCAATATCCTTTTACTTTACATTCTTACTTATCTTCCTATCCATACCAAAATTTAACATGTGTTTTCCACTTATTATTTTTCTTTCATCAAAACTGTCAACAGTGCCACTTGTCAAGATGCTGTGAGTATGATACTCGCTTCATCTCATTTTTATTGTCCACGTTTTCTTTTTTAGATGTCCCGATTTAATTATCCACTACTAAAAATAAATAAAAAAGTTTGATCAAGTTTACTATATTACCTTTGTTTGAAATTATTATTATAAACTTTAAAAAAAACTTTAATTATTTAGTTAATGGTAAAATTGTCATTTTGTCAAAAAAAGTAAGAAAGATAAGGCAATAATAAATGCATTTTTTTAAACTGTGTCGTTTTTGTCGAGAGACAAAAATTTTGAGACAGAGGGAGTAATTTGTAAGAATAACAAGTAAATATCATTTCTCACCTTTTTATATTTGCCGATAAAACCTTGAATCGTTATCAAGTTGCGGTCACACGCTGTCTAGAGCTTTTGATAATTTACTTTAAGCATGGTTTTTTTTGAGAAAAATGAAGGATAAAATCTAGTTTTAACAAGGTTATTATATGTGAGGCGTGTCGTGTGGCATGGCTAAAGCCCACCTTTTACGAGCCTATGACGAGTCCAGGCGTTTTTAAAGCGTGACTTAAAGTGGCACAAAAATATGAAAATATTTATAAATTTATATATTTAAATCATATTTCAATTTCAAATATACTGAGCTTACAAAAAGCGTCATACATAAGGAACAAAGTCAATAAACTATCTTTGCATATATAAAAATACGATTTTTATCGAAATTGAATTTAAAAAAGCCTCCTCGCATCACGCTTTATCGCGCCTTATCACATTTTACTACTCATCATCTCACGTCAAGCCTTAAGCCCAAGTTTTGGTATATTGCGTAGCGTGGAGGTCAAGCCTCGCACCTTTGCGAGGACATCTCGCCTTTTAAACAATGGTAAAAATGGACCTTTATTCTTGTCACCGATTAGTGACCAATATTTCCGTCTCAAATTTATTTTTGAGACGGACTATACTGACGACGAACATAGATTTGACACTCAAAAGGCACTGTGACCAACTTATCACCGGTGAGTGACGAAACTCATTTTGTCACTAAATGCCAATTTTCTTGTATTATAACGTTTTTTCATAAGTGGATCTTATTGTGATCTTGTTTGTGCCCGATACTAATATCAAAAATAAAATAAAATGGCGTGTTTTAATAAGTCAAGTATATAATGAGTCAAGATAGTACCTTTAGTTGGTTGGTTCTAATTAAAGTCTCAATTTCTTGCTGCAACTCAGTCACAACATGTTTTGAAGACGGTTGCCATCATGTTCATATCCAGAGATGAATATGGATAAGCATACTGGATGAGGGCTTTATTGCGTATTTTAGTATACAAAATCTCCACATGATCATGCATATGGATATCCAACAGCAGATTTGGTTTGAGATACGTGAGGTAATCCATACACGATGTGTAGCGACTGCAAAGATATGGAACACCAAATTTATAAAACAGTAAATGAATAATATGAAAACATTTTAAGTTAACCATACAAATTCTCAACTAGATCAATTTATAGAGAAAGCACACAAGAAAACCAAACGTTTTCCTCTATTACAAGCTACAATCTAAGACAGCGTAACATATATAGTATACTCCAAAAAGTACTTATGTTCCTAAGTACGACAAAACATTAAAGTTTGTTCATCACCTGCAAGAAAATAAATAAACCAACCTGGAATAGAAATCTAGGATGAGTTTCCTCACTTGAGGCACCAACTCTAGGAATTGTTGGAACTCAGCATTGTCGATAACTTTCGCCTGCCAAAAGCGAGCATTCAATTCAGAGTATTGATCCAGTATATGAGATAATCAGAATGAATTTTAAGATATACCTACCTTTAATTCTGCACGTTCAAAGGTTGCTAATGCACATAATCCACCATATGTGCCCACATCTTGACATGCTATAACTTGAGAGTAACTATCTCCCAGTAGTGGAGTTACATCCAGAAACTGCAAATAAGAGGCTTAATGTTGTATGTAGTAACTCATATAAATATTTAACCAGGCCTTCTAAATAAACAATGTAATTAACCTGTAATAAGAATCGCATGAAAATATTTACGATCTTTATAGAGTATGGTTTATAAAGGATCTCAGTACGCGCATTATTTCCATATAAGTTCTCAAATTAAAAAATCATTTCTGCAAGAAACATACTTACTAGAGATGAATTATATACCTCTTGAGCAGCATTCTTGTATCGTTTGAGTTCCAAATTAGCAAGTCCAACAGCACATTGTAACTTTGCACACTGATTTGAGACCGACTCATTTTTTTGAAATTTGTAGCTCTGTGGATATAGCTTCGCAGAATTGAAAAATTCCCCATTTCAGTGCTAACCAAAATCACAGGTTCACACGTGCTGATGTATTCTGGTGCAACTCTACAGTAATCATATGCTCGATGATAATTCTTTAATGCATCCCCAAGTGAACCACGGGCATAGTAAAAATCACCAAAATCCATATATCCTATGTATTTCTTCTCTACACCCGTCAAGCTTCTCTATAGTAGTAAAAAAGGAGTTTATATGTGTAATACCCGGAAAAAAATGCACATTTAGAACTATGACTAAATGCTAATATAATTAAGTGGTACAAATTAAACACATGTTATGAACTAGATGCAGGCATGTGAGGGGCACGTGTGAGATTTATCTCTCACGTGAGGTGCACATGACTATCTCCTCATATTAGTTCATAACCGTTTTTCCCGCCAAAACTCTCATTAAATAGTCTTTGTTCTCCTCATTTCTTACTTGTCTAAAAATGTGTAAAAACACTTTCTCTCTCCAATTCTCTGTGTGTAATTCAGTTGTAACAAATCCACAACCGTTTGTAACAAACATTCACCATTGACAAACAATCAATACGCTGTATGGTATGGAGCGGATACGCCGTATTGATGTCTGGGAAGACAGACTCGATAAAATTTAAATAACATTCCGGGGTGTCTCCCGGGAAGCACTTTTGTTTAGAGCGAAGTCTTTAAGTTAGACTTTTCTTCAACTTCTCCTTATTCCATCTTCTCACTCGGTGCGCGTTACCTTCCATCCGTTGTCCTTCTTTTGAAAAATTTCTTGGTAAATTATGGACATCCTATCTTCGTTTCTTTTCCAAGCATCATATTCACATCTTCTTATAGCAATATATTATTCGTTGGGTCCAAGTGAATATTTTATAGCATCAAACTTTTCTGCCTTGCACATTCTTTTATTAGATTGCTTATCAATAGATTTGGATGTATTGCTATATTTGCGCTTCGTATGACTTTGTTCATCTTCCTTTTTAGTGTCGCCCTTTTCACGTGTTATCAGATAAGGTTTGAAGAACGAGTCAGTAGTAGTATTGTTACTACTCAAGATGCTTTCATTTACTTGTCTCTTATTCCAACTCCCATTCATCCAAGCATGAAATAATACTTTTTAGTTCTTCCATCTATTTTCATATGTTTATCAAATGATGAATTTATTCGCGATATGAATTCAAGTGGATCAATCCACGAGTTATCTCCTTCGTCCAACATTTCTTCTTATCCATCATATGATACGGGATAAAATTTACAAAAAAAATTCTCAATAAGTTCTTCCCAAACGGTGATTTTTCCTACCCCCTCGTTTATCCACCATTGTCTTGCGTCATTAGCCAGTGAGAGGGAAAAGACTTTCATTCGTAGTTGATGGGAATCCACACCAGGAATGTAGATTAAATCAATCATTTCAAGCACCTTATCAATGTGGTCTATCACGTCTTCATCAATCCATCCGTGGTATGCATTCATTTGTAGTTCCTCTAAAAATTCCTTGATGAGTTCAATGTTTATATCGTTATTAGTGATAGAAAGATTTGATTCAATTTGAGCCTTTTCCATGTTTTTATTTAGAATCGGTTCACCCATGACTTCTTGTAGTTCCTTCTTTAATAAACTAGCTCTGATAAGAATTATCTGTAACAAAGGTAAAAATATTATCAGGATTTGCTCTGAAGAAAGATAGAAAAAATTTTAGCACAAAAATTAAATATGAAAACCAAGATTCTGATTCTGTTTCAGATGATCGATACGCCGTATTCAATAGAAGTGAATAAGCCGTATTAATCTTTTGAATGAATACGCTGTATTGGACAGAAAGTTGGATACGCCGTATTCAATAGACATGGATACGCCGTATCGAGTTATCAACCAGAACAGTGAATTTGAAAAACAATTAAATATGCAAACAATTAAACACACAAATATACAAGCAAACAATTAAACTAACAAATATACAAAAATATACAGAATATATAAGAATGTACACTAATCTAATTTACACTACTCCTAAGAGTTAGATCTAATCTAATAACCAAAATATAAAATAAAAATCAAGATTAATTTTCACTCTCCGGCAACGGCGCCAAAAACTTGATGTGTTGTTGTGTGGTGTATATTTTTATGATTCAAGTTTTAAATTTATATTCTGCCGACTTAACCAAAAACAACACTTTAACGGCCAGTGTACCCGGTCAATATGTAGCTTCGTTGGTAAGTAGGGTGTCGATCACTAAGAGCGAGAGCGTTAACTCCTAAGTTTATCAGTATTTTAGTTATCTATGTTAGTACTAAATTAATCTAATTTAAACCTAAGTTAAATCTAAACTAATGATAAGGGGGATTTCAGCCTGAGAGACTGGCACAAGGTTTTGTTATCTAACCTAAGGTTTTGATGACAAGTAAAGCAATAAACACACACAAGAAGACAAACAAACGATAGAGAAGCGGTCGAGAACTAATGTAAGGAAAACGTATCAACTATGAATAATCTGATAAAATGCAGGTTTGTTTATTAATGCAATGCTTGTCTTATCTCGAAGGGCATATTATTCCTAAACTTAGGCGGTACTTCTTCCTAAGACCTAGACACGCTAATCCTATCACAGTTAGACGCATCCGCATAAAGCAAGCATTTGTTAATTATAATCTATCTTAGGAGATTAGTAATGGTGCTCTTACTAAACCTTAGCTCATGGAAACTTTACCCACTTATTGCTTAACGGCTCTTTATATACTAGTAGTCCAGTGTCCGAGTCCTTACCAATAGAATAAGAACGTACTCGTTGATACCAAGGTCACCTTATGGCTCAACTAAGCTCACTAATCTAAAGGCAAAGATAGGTCAATATTTGTGATCTTATGATTCTAGATATATAAATTGCAATATGGAGAGCTATCCCGGAGTCTTAGCCTACCCAGTTGAATGATAGGTCGCATACTTAAGCACGTAAACGAATATAAATTGATAAACATTAAAACAATTCAACGATTGTTAAGCCAATCAAGATAAAAAATCAATCATTTGATTCTTCATAAACATGGCTGATACCTAAAGGTATCAGCCGATAGTCATTGTAAAAATACACACGGTTTGATATATGAACGATTATAATAAAGAAACCTCAATCGAAAGTGTATTCGGTTGCACGATGATTACAAGAGTCTTTTCATATGACTTGAGGATCTTTTCTGACCTTTTATGCTCTTCTGATTGTCTCTTGGTCGACTTGGTGGTTTAGGGATTCACTTGCATACCTAAAATTGAGTTTAGGGTCGTCTATATATAGTGGACTGGAAGTCGGTTCGATACGACGTATTAAGAAGCTCAATACGGCGTATTGGATAGCTTGGCGTGGGCTCCAAGAATAAAATATTCCAAAATTCTTGCGCAGGAAATTAGATACGCCATATCCGATTTTTGGATACGGCGTATTGACCAATACGTCATATTCGTTTTCTTAGATACGGAGTATTGGAGTAGTATTGACTAATACGATAGTATGGGGTTTTTTGTGATACGGTTGTATTGGCTGATAATGTATTTTTCTGTAATTTTTGACCAAAAGTATCATATACTGTCCATTCAATGGCGCATTCTTCAAAGTCAGCAATGTCTTGAGTTCATCAAAGTTCTTTTAGATAAGGCATTTTTGTCTAGAATGAGACCGGCGTATCCGTTTTAGAATCAAACGACTTTCTTAATCTCTTCGTTTATGCTTCTAAACACGTCTTTTTCTTAATCTTTTGCGCCCAAATGCCTCCAAAATTTACTGCAATCTTAAATACAAACGGATTAAGTTAACATTTACCTTGCAATAATCATACAAATGGGTTAATTAACATAGGATAATGATGCTATTAAAATTGACGTTATTTGATGTCATCAATAATGCATTGAGTATTTTGAATCTCTGTTTCTTATTGTCTTGAGGATCCAAGCTCATTGTAATCCTCTACCAATCTTCATTGACTCTAGTGGTGTGTATCATGGTTCGGGATATCAGAGACGCCTTCCGACAGTCCTTTTTTTTTCGGCAAGTTGGTTGTGATTCACGTGATGGTGTAATTTTTTGGCGAGATTTGTTATTTTTCTGGTCAAATCAAAGAACCTAATCAAAGTATTACAATTGGTACTTTGTGTTTATTTTTTCTTCACTGTATGTTAACTTCGTCCTCAAACCAACGATCAAATGTCAACATTCATCGAGATTACGAGAACAACGAATTTAGTTCTTTAAATCCTCTGTTTTCGAACAAGTGATTAGTTTTGTTTGGTGTGAAGTTGACCAAGTGGCGGTTATTAGTGACTAACTAACTCAACAGAAGAAGAAGGAGTTAGTGACTCACTATATATTCAAATCTTTTCACCTCAAGTAGCATATTATTGATTTAGTGCTCCTGCAACACGCACTATTAAAAACTCTAGTACTAATGAAAAGACTGTTACAAGACAGTATTTCGAAGCAGAGTTGGCACAACTCAGGCAAACGATCACTGGATTAGAAACTCAGAACAATATGGGGGTTAGACAAGCAAACCAGTTCAATAGAGTTGCTAAGGTGGAATTTCCAAAATTCTATGGTGAAGATGTATTGGGATGGATCTTCAAATGTGATCTGTTTTTCCTCATTGATAGCACTCCTGAAGAGGAGAAGGTAAAAATTATCTCTGTACATTTGTTTGATAAAGCTCTATTATGGCATAGACAATTGATTAAGTCCAAAGGAGAAAATGTTACTTGGATTGAATATAAAGAGGCTATTACTTTGAGGTTTGGCTCAGTTTTTGATGATCCAATAGCAGCTCTTAAGAATGCTAAGTATGATAAGTCTGTTATGGACTATCAAGACACATATGATAATTTGTTAGAGTAGAAGTAAGTGAAGAGCATGTTATTAGTTTGTATCTAGGAGGTTTGCCTACTGAATTAGAGATGGCTGTGAGAATGTTCAAGCCTAAGACTCTATCTGATGCTTATTGTTTAACAACACTCCAAGAGGCTACCTTAGAGGCTGTTAAAAAGAAGAGCAAATTCTTTAGAAATCAAACTATTAGAAGATTTGGTGATACTAGTGGTAATGGTAGTAGTTATAAAGAATCCTCTGTATTGTGCCTTCTACAAAATGTTATTTGGGGGGGGGGGGGGGGGGGGGGGGGGGGGGGGGGGGGGGGGGGGGGGTGTGTGGGGGGGGGAAGGCTGTAACCCAAACACACTATAGAAAAATATTGACTCAAAAAGAGTATGAAGAAAAGAGGTCTAAGAACCTCTGCTTCTATTGTGATAAAAAATATATGCTTAGACATAAGTGTAATGGTCAGTTGTATTCACTTGTGTTATTACCTGACCCTGGGGAAGAGGAGGATGAAGAATTTTTGGATAATAATGAAACACTTGGGGATTCATTGAATGAGGAAGTGCATGCTCATATTTCATTGAATGCTTTGTCTGGTGTTAGCTCTTTCCAAACTATGAGGGTAATTGGATTGGTAGCTAAACAGCATACAATGCATATTTTAATTGATTCAGGCTCTACACATAATTTTTTAGATATCAAAATGGCCAAAGATAGGTTGTAAATTGTAGTACTTGTTCTTGGCAATATTTGTACCTGGAGGAAAACATATGGTAACAATGGATGAGTGTAAGGATTTCCAATGGCAGTTGTATGGTCATACATTTACAGCTGATGTTATGCTCTTACCATTAGGTGGTAGTGATATGGTATTGGGAATCCAATGGCTATCCACATTGGGGGATATTAAATGGAACTTTTAGGAGTTAAAGAAGGAATTCTTTTTTTAACAACAAAGAATTTGTTTAAGGGGCACTAATAAGTCTATGACACATTGGTTATATGCTAGGAAGCAAATTGAGAAAATAGACACAGTGGGTTGTGCTGAATTGATGATGATGAGTATATACCCAAACACTGGTTTACAATTGATGTCTATGGAAGAGGTAGATCAAACTAACACCAATGTGGACCCTAAGATACAAGAAGTTCTTGGCATTTTTTGAGAGGTGTGTGTTGTTCCAAAACAGCGTACAATTGTGAGTTTCTCTGATCATAGTATTCCCTTGATGCCAGGAACTCAACCTGTCAACATTAAACCTTATAGGAATCCTCCTGTGCAGAAAGATGCAATTGAAGCTATGGTAAAGGAATTATTAAAGTCTGGGGTTATCAAACATAGCCAAAGTTCATTTGCATATCCAGTGGTAATGGTGAAAAAGAAGGATAACTCATGGAGAATGTGTGTTGATTACAGGTAATTGAACAAACACACCATTAAGGATAAGTTTCCTATACTAGTTATTGAGGAGTTAATTGAAGAACTCGGTGCGGCTAAATTTTTTACTAAGTTGTGTTGACAAAATATAATGCCTAAAAATATTATTAATATGTTTCACGTCTTTACGTATTGATAATCAAAAAATATAAAAACGTTCAATGTAAAATTAAACTTAAACAAGTAATTAGTAGTAAATTTTCATTTCGATGATTATATCACTTAAATGTATGAATAAATAAATGCTTAATGCATTTTTATCAAGAAAACTTTTTATTAAACCTTCAAACTCTTTATAAAATGTTGTAAACATTTTTATATACAAAACATTTTATACAATTAAAAGAAATGTTTTATTCAAAATAAATATTTTGAAATTCAAATTTTTGGACTTAAAACAGCTAGAAAAGTTCCAGAAAATTCCCACTACACAAAAGACAAGCCGGGGAGACCCGAGTCTAGGGTGGCCCCCTTAAATACACGGGCGGCCCCCTTAATTTTAAGGGGACCGCCCCTAGATAGGTCTCCCCCAGTTTGTCCTATAAATACTAAACTTTTCCCCACTATTTTCTCACCTTTTGCAATCATTCTTTCTGGCCAAAATAGCCCACATATCCTCTTTAAAATCCTTTGATCATTTAATCTTAAAGCTTTGTTTCCAGTGATACAAGCTCAATTCCTCAAAGTGCATGAGAAGAATTACTTCCATCATCAAGTGAAGAAGTATACTTCTTTGTGTGTGTTGCAATATTATTGCATTCTAGATATTAACTTGTAAATCTTTTAAATTTGTAAAGTTGTGTAGTTGCTAGATCTGGCGATCTTTGAAGTATAGTTGATCGTCGGTGATCTTACCCAAGTAGTGCTAGATAGTTAGTGTATAAGTAGTGTTGTGAAGAACTTTATGTAATTTATTTGATGAAGTAGTGAAGTTGTGAAGAAGTGTGAAGTTGTAAAGTCCTGAACGTCAGTGAACAAGTCGTGAAGTTCGCGTTGGTGATAGATTGGTTCTAGCTGATTAGAAAACTCGACATTTAGCTTGTGTTCGTAATCTGTGTAAGCAACGTTGGTGTACGGATTTTCTCCTCCATAAGGGAGGCTTGTTGACATAGTGAAGAAAAACTCTCGAGTTAGGTTGCTCGGGAGTGGCCATTTAGGGGCGCGAGGTGCTTCGTTACTGAACCACTATAAATCCTCGCGTTGTGGTTTGATTGTTCTTACTCTTATCTCTTGTCTTACATTATTTCCTCACACTATCATATCAATTGTTTAGATAGGTATATTGTTATATTGTCAAGTATTTAAATTCACATAAGTCGGCTTAGAATTTCTTACAACACTTTAAATCTTAATTAAAAAGCGGTAAATTTTCAACACGTTTCTTTAGTTTTCCACAATTGGTATGAGAGCCACGCTAAAACAAGATTTTTGAAAGAAATCGTATTTTAAAATTGAATCGATCTATGGAATCGGGAAAAAAATATGTGAGGGCAATTTATGCAAAGGACACCCACTATTTGAAAATTGATGGATTTAGTGATTGAAAAAAATAATATTCGAAACTTATGTTAAATAAAAAGATCTAGATCTTTGGTATATTATTACCGATGGTGATTTTCCTCCTATTCAAAATAATCCCGAAACTAAAAAGGATGAAGTTGTACCTTTTCATAAACAAAATGATGATCTTAAAAAAAAACTTGCTAAAAATAATAAAGCTAAAATGGTAATTTATAATGCATTGCCACAGAAATAATACGAAAGAATTTTTATGTGTCAAACCGCAAAAGAAAAATGGGATACTTTTGTTATATCAATCATAACGGAAATATTCAAGTCAAAGCTAATAAAATAGATCTTCTTGTTAACAATATGAACAATTCATCGTTCGGAAGAGGAAATCAATAGATAATGCATTTGCTAATTTTTAACACTATTATTACTAGTCTAAAAAAGCACTTGTCGAAAGTTTTTTTGAGCTAGTAATTGTGGTTAGGGAAATTTCTTAGGGCACGACATCCTAATGGCGCGCAAAAGTAACGGCGATTGAAAGGAATCAAGAATATAACAAATCTATTCACCTTGACGAACTCATGGAATTTGAAGTTTATGAAGAAGTTATTTAAGAAAGATCTGAATCCGTCAAAAGCAAAATGAGAACAAAAGTTAGATCTATGGATGAAAGCTTAGAAAGGATTCGAGTGATAATGAAGCTCAACATCCGATAGTGAAGATGAAGATTAGTCATGGCGTAACAAGATCTTCAAAAATTCTTCAAAAGACGAGACGGATTAGTAAGACACCACATGAAGTGAGAAAAATCATTTCAAAGTATATAATAGACGAAAAATGGCAAAGGCGAAAGAAAATGCTTTAAGTGTAGAGATCTAAATCATCTCGTCGAAGAATGTCCAATATAACATTTCATATTTTCAGGTCATTTACAACGTCATCTATTTTACTAATTATTTTTTTTCTCGTACGCGTTTACTTTTAATTCTCATTATATAGTGAAATCGCGTAAACTAAAAATCAACAATTAACGTAAACGGACACCAAACGAATTAAAGTTTTTGTCAAGCAAGCAATATATTATTTTTACGAAAGTAATAATCAAAACTTTTTATATTTTATTTTTATTGGTTGCGTAAAACGTTTACGTTTTGCAATTTAATACATTTAGGTATACCCGAAAGCACCAAAACTTTTTCTACGCTTCAACAAATACCCATTTTTATACCAAATACATAAAAATTACAAAAATATATCATACATATGCATCATAGCCGGTTGGACTCAAAAATGCAAAGAAAAATATCAATAGAGAACACATCTCCTTATTTTTCTAAGATTATGTCTCATTTAGGAACATTCAACCCGTATCTCCAAGTTTTGACCAAAGACCATGACTAGGACTTCCTTAAGAACCTCCCTATGTCTCATTGACTAGTCCTACACATGTATTACTTATACAATGCAAGAGATAGAAAAACATAACACATAACACTTAGAAAAAAAGATCAAAACTCTTCCCTTTTCCTCCCTAGCTCACGGCTCAAAACACTCAATACACACAACCCATATAAATTTTCTACCATTTATACATGCATACACACAACATATCTAAAACCTACTAAGATGGTTTGAAGGTTAGGTTAAGTATTTTCAAGTGTTGAAGCAAAGAAAGTGAAATTAGGGTTTCTGAGAAATTAAGGTTTCTAATCTGTGCAAGCTTCGGTTTAAAAAATTAAACAGAAGGGTTAGTTTATATTTATATTCATCATTCTTACCATAGGTTATCTAAAACCTTTTATTGTCTTTACTTTCATCATTTTATGCATATTTGAGTTTTTATAATGGTAAATCACCACTTAGATTTGTTATAATTGTAAAAAAGTGATTTTTCTGTAAACATGATTTTTATGAACTTGTTACAATGTTATATAGATATAAATATGGATCATAACTTTATAATATGTAAGACAAGTATATAATAAGTATTGGATAACTTGTGGTATTTATTAAGTTGAAATGTATAGAAAACAAGTTATAAAAACGAGTACCCCTAAAGATTTCAAAAGGGGCTGTTGGATTTCATGTTTTAAACAGTAGGTTTAACACCTTAGAAAGATAGTACACCTCATGACGATTTCAAAATGATAAGAAAATCGAAAAAAAAAACCGATTTTTATAAAGAAATAAAGATACGACGGATTTCAGTTTACGTTAAATATATACTTTTAAAAAACTATTTTTATAAAAAATGTACTATTCACAGCAGAAACTTATATTTAAAACATCATGTATATGATAATACATTTAAAATACGAGAACGTAATCGATAGAAATCGCTAAAAAAACGGAGTTAAACGAATAAGTTACGACCATTTACGATAATCTAATCTATAAAAAAAATATATTAACTGTTATGAACAGTAAAATCACCATTATCAGAAAAACTCAAATTTTGAAATTGTTATATTTTATTAACTAGTCTTAAATACGAAGGCTCCTTGCTTGGACATAAGAAAACTAAGAAACGGACTTAAAACGAGATAGTTACGCCAGTTTTACTTAAAAGTTTTACTTATAAACGTTTTTACTTTATAAATATTGATTTCACTAAACAATCTAGATGGAGGGCGATGTAGCTTCTCATAGAATTATATGTGGTATTAGTTAATTAAAGTACTATATTACTAGGGAGTTTCATAATGAGGCCTCTTCGGGGTGGCGTATCGACGAGTTGTTGGATTTACGATTTAAAGTGTCCTAGCTCCTCATACGTCACTACATGACCTCTTAATTATGATAGCCCGAACGATAGTATGATGAGCTATACGACCTATAAATATCAAAGTGTGTAGTACTTTTAAGACTATATTGATTTGGTTGCATTTCGATCGTAGCGTGACGCATTTTCTATTATGATACTTGTTGATTACCATTCAACTCAAGGTGAGTCGCTAGCCCCTTTTTTTAACTACTTGCTTTATTTAATTCGGTGGGAGATTACATGCTTGATTTCTTTGACCAAGTGTTTTCAAAACATGTATGTTATTTCCTTGATTTACAGTATTGCTAAGTTTTACCGTATTGCCATTTAAGTTCCCCTTTTATCATGAACCGTTAATTACACTGTGGGTATTCGCTTAGTGTTATGGATAGCATTCTATCGGGGAAAACTAACACATCCCGTCTGGGCTTTTTGTGGTTTATAGTTGACCATTGACGCATTTTACATTGAAGAAAATTTGTAGGATGTTGGCAACATCTGTATGAGAAAATTCGTATGTTGTTTTTGTAAACATCTGTATCCGTGTTGGGGGCACAAAACCTGAGTAATGGTTGTTTACAGTTTATTACGTTAAGAGTTCGTGGTTGTCAAGAGCTTTTAGGGCAATATACATGTTTTAGACTATTGAATGTGTGTAATAGTCTACTATTAACTTATGGGTTCTTGTGGTCACGCCATTTCCTGATTAAACTATGAATTCACTCAACAATTTTGTTGTCGTTTTTAGCATGTTGTAATCTCAGGTGTTGAGGCTTAAGCTTGGATGGGCGCCGTGACGGATATTATTAGAGGGATTATTACTGATTTATTAAATTCAATGAAAACTTTTGTCTCTATAAAAAAATCTTAATGTCTTTTTTATCAAAAACTGCGAGACCTAAACGTGAAAACTCTGATCTTTTGTTATGACATTGAATGAATCTATATTTTTTACGTCATTTAAGGTCGTAATTATATATCTTGATTTTTTACTTTGACGTTGGCAAACCCCATTGTTACATTTCCGCTGGACGGCTGTTTGGGGGTGTTACAGATTGGTACCAGAGCCAAGGTTTATAGTGATCTGGGGTCTTTCAAAACCTAGTCTAAAATACAAAGTTTATTAAAGGTTTCTTTCTTTCATTTTTAAATACAGAATCCTTCATCGCTATCCGATATCCACGCGCGCGTATTCCCTGATCCTTACTTACTTTTCCGATTGTCAGATTGCAATTATATATAATCTTTGACTATATAATACTTGTTTAAATTCGATCTCTTACGTTTATCTTCTGACATATCGATATCTATTTCTATCGATCAATTATATAAATATCGACTATCCTGATTAATTTATGATATCAATGCTTAGACTTTATCCCTTTAGGAATTCTCGCTTAAATTTCTGTTGTACTTCCGGTCTTAGTTTTTGTTGTAATTTCGATTTATTTCTGTTGTATCTGAAAGATTTATGTATCTATCAAAATTAACATATTATGAAAACGTTAATTTCTACTTTAACTCTCTATTTAGTTTTTATTCCAATCACTCCAAACAATTATTAGGAAATTATACACAATTTATGACGAATATGAGCATAGCATCTTGTTAGCCCTCAAATATACATAGCCTTGAATCAACTATGTACTAATTCAGAAAGGACTCCCTATGCCCATGCTGAGAGTATTCACCTTAAAACTTCTTGTCAAGAAATATTTTCTTATTTGCATTCAAGTTTTGTGTGAGTATTCATAAAAGGTTTACTTCAGGAAATCGAATCAGAAAAACGTAGCTAATAAGCGCCTTCACTCCCACCTTACTTTTATAAAGTCGACTTAAAAAAAAGTGTACAATGACACGTTATGTGATGGGAACAAATAAGCCAATAGGAGCCGAGCCTTGAGTCGCAACACAATAAATTTAAACCAACATCACAAAAAATCTTTTAAAACACACAAGTTAAATCATTTAGAAGGGAAATGCAAACGAGTTACACGCCGTTGGAACGAATTATTATCGAAAGCATAAATAAAGTAACAAAAAGATTCTATTGCCACAACATCCATTTATTATCTTAGAAATAGATTACATAAGAACATAAAAGAAATACAAGTTTTATTACAACTCTCCCCTAATATTTATTCCTTCCAAAAGAGATCTGCGCCGATTGCAAGAACGATGAGGGGCACGAGAATTGATAGAATAAAGGCCAAATATTGAAATCCTTCTTCATATGGGAAGTAGCATAGGATAAATGCGAGTGCTATGCGGTCGCATCGCCAAGATCATGATGATGTGCAACATTTGTGAGGATTGGATAAAAGAAAAAGTAAGTGAAAGATTAAGGGTATGTATGGAGAAATGGAGTGAAATTTTGTATAAAAAGGGAATGTACTCAGTTGGGGGTTTACTGTTCACCGACCGGTTGAGACATTTGTTCACAAAAATATAATAATAATAATAATAATAGTGTATTTTCAGGTCATTTACGACGTCATCTATTTTACTAATTATTTTTTGTACGCGTTTACTTTTAATTCTTATTATATATAGTTAAATCGCTTAAACTAAAAATCAACAATTAGTGTAAACGGACACCAAACGAATTAAAGTTTTCGTCAAACAAGCAATATATCATTTTTACGAAAGTAATAATCAACTTTTTATATTTTGTTTTTTTTGTTACGTAAAATAATTACGTTTCATAATTAATATATTTAGGCATACCCGGAAGCACCAAAAGTTATCTACGCTTTAACAAATACCCACGATTGTACCCAATACCCAAAGTTTTATTTAATTTACCCAAGATAATATTACTTTACACTTTATACAAGAAAGACCAACCAATGCACAAATGCTTGCAAGTAATCATCTTTTAAATAAATCTACAACTTGTAACTAGTAAAGTTTTTGCTAGATATTTTGTTAACTATCAAAAGGCTTCTAGAAACCCTTTCCCCCTCCCCTAACTCACGGCATACAACAACCTTGGAGAACAAGGAGCACACAATTTACTTATCACTTGGTCTTTGTACTTCACTAACTCATTAAACTTAGGCTACATGGTTCCTTTGACCAAAGACAAGAAAACAAGTCTTCCTTAAGACCCTCATGGTGTTCTTGGAATACTATTGCACCTTTTGACCACCTATTACCCATATAATGCAAGTATCATGCAAGAGATATCACATAGAACTCATAACACTTAGTAAAAATCACAAAAATCTCTCCTTTGTGCTCTATATATGCCACGGCTACAAACACACTCTTTACTAAATCCATACAAAATTTTCTACAACCTATACAAGCCATTACACATCCATCCTAAGATATACTAAGATGTTTCCAAGCATTGGTTAACCATTTTCAAGTGTTGAAGCAAGAAAGACAAGATTAGGGTTTCTATAGTGGATTAGGGTTTCTTGGTTGTGTAAGCTTGGGTTTTTCATCTAAACAAGTGTTTAGACCATATTTTCCATCATCCTACATCTCATTAAGGTTATCTATAAACCTTTATGTCTTTACTTTTATCATTTTTATGTGTTTACATGTTCTATATAACTAAATCACCACTTAGGATATGTTTAACTTGTAAAAGTGGATTTTTCTTGTAAACATAATTTTATGAACTTGTACACATGTTATATGAATGTAAATATGGATCTTGGACTCTAATATATGTAAGTCATATGATATATATAATTATAAAAGGCTTGTGGAAATCTACTAAATAGAAAAGTACAAAATGAAGTTTAAAACATGTTTTTATGAAAAACCTCCAAACTTTCTGTTTGAATTCGACATCCCACCTGGTCATTTTATATCTTTATAAGATAGTACACCTCATGACGATTCCAAAATGATAAGAAACTCGAAAAACCGATTTATAACGAAAAAGATACGACGATTTCAAGTTTACGTTAAATATATACTTTTATAAAACTATTTTTATAAAAGTTACTATTTGAAGGTCCTAGCTTTTACTGATTGGATCTTTGCAACATATAAAGGATGATAGCCAAGATGTATAAATACACACGACTATGTAGAAACAATGA
>BQNB010128349.1:0-19294 GCA_026074375.1 Tanacetum coccineum | reverse complement strand
TTAGTGCATTTATTTGTCAAAATAAGAGAAATCTTATTTTTATTGTTAAAAAGTTATCCTCATAATGAATTAGTGTTTTCAGTAATCACAAAAATATTTTCAAAGACAATTCGACCACTCAAACAATAACAATAGTTCTTTTAAAAAATACGGGTCATCATTTGAGAGGGAGAATGTGTCATCCAATAATCTTTTAAAACGGTCTTTCAAAATAAGTCATGGAATAAATGGATAAAGTTTTGGATAATGACGGATAACAATTTCAAGGGGAGTTAATTTATATTAACTACAAGAGCTTTAGATGTCATTTGTATAAATCTTTATGGACTTATTTTCAATTTGAGACTTAGTGAATTCAGGCCTTAAACTACATTCGATCAATATTGCCAACACCTCATAGTTTGTAAAAGACTTAGGAATGCTTGGACATACTTTCATAGTTTTAAAAGCCTTGAAGTTGATTCTCACGGAATAGATTTAAGCTTATTAATTCTTTAAACACGATCTCCCGTATATGTGCGTACAAGGTTTTGTTGATTCCGAGGTATCGAAACCAGCAAGGGGAAGGAGTAGATGTATTCTTGATAGTGTCCTTGGCCTTTTTTTGAGGTTAGCTTCTTTTGTCTTTTGAGGTTAGCTTCTATTGATTTTAGGCCTTTTTAAATCTTTCGGGTGCACTTTTTCAATCACATGGTGGAAGAGACATCTCGTTATTAGTCAGTATGCATCATTTGAGTCCCCAGGGGGAAGTGTTGGGAGTATAATTATTTACAACGTGGGAAGAGTTCTTTCTGATTCAATGAATGTCTTACCCAATCAGTTAATCACTAAGATTATTTTTAAAAGTAGTAGAAATATTTGATAAAAGAGGTACACATAGGTATGATGATTTTTTAAGTTAGTCAATATTTTATAGAAAGAAATGAGTACGTTTGGGACTTAGTTGACTTAGGTGTTATCATTTCGACTACTTAGAGGGAATAATTGTGACATTCGGGACTTAGTTGACTTTGGTGTTTCAATTTATATCATCACTGTCCTGAAGAGAGAAATGCGCTCATCCGGGACTTAATTGACTTTGGTGTTGCAGTATCAAATTCTTGAAAGGGTTATGTGTGTACTTCGGATATCTGGGCTTTATACATCAAGACTGCTTGATGCGGTTTTTAAGAAAGTTTTGAATCTACTCAAGAAAGGATTGTTGGTTTAGGGGGAAGCTAAGACAACATCAACACAGACATCACCAACCACACTAGCTCAAGTTACATATGTATCTGAATCTGTTTCATACTCGAAGTTTGGAGCAAAGACTTTCGTAACTTAGAAAGAAAGTTGAAGCAATGCCGAAGAGTGCTTGGACAGAGAAAGATCAAATTAACAACTTCTTGAAAGAAAGAAGGTTAATGAGGAGCTTAGAAAAGTTCGTTGGTGGGAGATTGTACGAAGGAGACCTACGGCTGCTACAAAGAACCATATGATTCTATCATATGATGTTCTTATCATTCAGGTCAAAGCTCGTACATAATAATCTTGTGAAAAAATATATATGTAATGTAGACTTATGGTGATAATAAGGAGTGCTTGAGTACAAAATTTTCAAGAATTTCTTAATAAATTCAAAAAAATATAAAATTATTATACTCAGCACTGTCTTAGATACCCTCAAATATTGAGGGGGAGCATTAAAATGTTCCTGATAGATATTGTGTAACATTTTGTCCCCGAACGTTTAATCAATTGATATCCAAAATATCAAGGGATTAACATTTTGGATAAGGGGAGAAAATATGATTAAACTGCATCTAATTTGTACCAAAATGTGATCATATAAAATGGACTCAATGCACTCCACACTTAGCATGTACTACGATTATGATGCACATGTTAAGGGGGAGCTTTTAGTGATGATGAAAAACTCTTAAAGTGTAAATCTTTTGATATTTATATCAAACACTTTGATTGAACTTTTCAATGATTTTGGCTTTGATTGTGATGGAATACCCAAAAGACCGACCATGTACTTAAATTTATGGAGTTATAAGGCGGTTAGGCACAGGTATTCAAATCCCATGATCAAGCCAGAACCGGAGGGATCTACCCAGGGATATCTACTAGTTAGTGTAGAAGTCCTTAGGTATGATACAAAAGGAGAAAAAGAGGGAACGGTGTAATAATGCCGACTGAATGGTGCTAACACTGGAATAAACCCAAGAAGGTGTTAGATATGAAGTCTCGGTAAGCATTTGAAGGGGTTGAAGATAAAAAAGATATGTAAGATAAAGGCGTGAATGAAAAGGAAAAAAAAGCCCTCCATACACTTAGCAGACAGAAACCTGGGTCAATACATAATCTTATCGTAAACACTATGTTATTTGTCTGACATTGAAGACAGTCATGGACCCAGTGACGCTATGCACAACCCTCCCTAGCCACTCAAGGTCTCTCAACAGACTCTTGTTTCATTTCTCACAGAGATTACACGCATTTCTATCAACTTTCTCACTCCGAGTTAGTTGATATTGAAAAGGTGGCAGTCTGCTCCAGCCTCCGATCACTAAAATCAAAGTGCACTATTGAGTCTAGAGCCAAAAGAGATCATCCATAAATCTTATTAGGACACTTGTCAAATTATGCTTGCTAAGTCACACAATGTGAATAACAAGATATATATTAAGAGTCCTACGCATTATCCTTGTGATTTTGCCAGAACATCCGAGTGATATCATTCACAATGAAGATGGAAATCCTGCTTGAGCCAACATCAAACAAGCTCATGGTAGGTGACTTGTGTGATTCTATACGAATCAAACTTGTGACAACTGGAAAGAAACGATGGTGCGATTCTATAAGAATCAAACTTGTTCTAGGTTATGAATTGACGATTGATGATGAATTTTGAAATGATTAACACTCTCGATGTGTCACAAAACCACTTTAGCAAGTGACACGTCGATTGATTTTCAAATCAATTTTTTATTTCAATCGGTGAGATAGTAACTCGTTGATTCTACTCTTATCGTGTGTCTGCTTTGGGACGTAACGATTATGAGAACATGCTGAGTTGATGAATCTGATAAACATGTGTTAGAAAGACTCTAATACTTCGAGCTGGAAATTCCTGTCAAGGAGATTCTTCTTTAATTAAATCTACCTGTCAAGTCGATCCCTTTCGGATTCGAAAGGTTTACTCAACCAAAACTACGGGCAGAATGACAAATCCATATTCGCCCCCTCCCCCCGCTTTATTGCTAACTGTTTTATTTTAGGAATATATAAAGAGGGACATGGAGGTACCTGATTCCAGCTGACTCACAGATTCATAGCCACATGCTCATACCCGACCGACAAATATAAAGACATCATGAAAGCTCAAGTACATGTTTCAAGACTTCTGCTACTCTGATACCGTACGTCTTTCTTGAAGTGACGAAGTATTAAAGTTAAAGAATTTCAAAGAAGTTTCCGTCACTCTGATACCGAATGTCTTTCTCGAAGTGACGAAGTGTTAAAGTTAAAGAATTTCAAGAAAGATGCAACATTAAAGCTTTTCAAGTCAACAAATCAAGAAAGGTATGAGCATGTCAGTCCAGAAGTCACAAGTTCACAAGATGGCAAAAAGAGATTATGATTAGATGATGATCTCAAGAAGCTCAAGGATCACATACAAGTTAAAGTCAAAGGAATGTGCTCCAGCCTAAAAGTCAAGGCTACTATAACATATTCACAAGAAGAAGAAAAGAAAGAAATTTAAGTCTGCGAGCACAAGAATGAAGACTCGGCATAGTATGCTAGGTGTAAGTTTTTGTAACATGAAGTGACCTCCCTTAGGGGGAGATTGTTAGGAATATGAAATTCCTGAAAAAATGTCTCGGTCACTTCATAGATATCGGTAGATGGCTCGTATAGTAATATTTAGAAACTTAGTGGGCTAGTTAGTCCAAGGCCCATGGAAAGCCCATGCAATCCAAGGCCCAACCGGCCAAGTACTAAGTATAAATACCCTCTCCACACATGGAGAGGGTGTTGGTTCTCTTTGTAATTCACACATAGTTCAATCAACCATTCCATTTTTCCTTTTTTACTTTCTCTCTCTACTTTCTCCCTCTAGTTCATCTTTTGTGTGAAATGAGTTTTCTTCAATCTAAACCTAATATGTACTACGATTATGGTGCACATGTTAAGGGGGAGCTTTTAGTGATGATGAAAAACTCTCAAAGTGTAAATCTTTTTATATTTATATCAAATACTTTGATTGAACTTTTTAATGATTTTGGTTTTGATTGTGATGGAATACCCAAAAGACCGACCATGTACTTAAATTTATGGAGTTATAAGGTTGGTTGGATAGTATTCAAATCTTAGATCCAGCCCGAATCGGGAGGGATCTAACCCAGGATATCCATAGATAGTGTAGAAGTCCTTAGGTATGTACAAAAGGAGAAAAGTGAGAATCAGGTATAATGGTACGTACTGAGATGAGCTAACATGGAATAAACCAACAAGGTTGTTAGTTATGATAGTCTCGGTAAGATTGAAGGGGTTGAAGAATGGAAAAATAAATGTAAGGATAAAGGGTGAAAAGTAAGAAGCCCTCCGTTACATCTTAGGCAGAAGAAACGGGTGGTGTCATTACATAATCTGTCGGACACTAAATTTATTTTTCTGTCATTGAAGACTGTCATGGACCAGTGACGCTAATACACAAACACTGTAACACCCCCAAAAATATGACAACGCAGCGGAATACCACTTGGGGTGCTACTTCATAATACACAGCGCTAGATACAAGAGAACGACCTCTAAATGTGTCGTTTGTAAAACAATCTCTAGTGATTTTCAAAATCAAAATAATAGTTGTCCATATTTGCATCACATTGAAAAAGCTTGAAAGGAACACAACGAGTTTGATCATTTGTAGAAAACCCTAGTATGAAATCTTGTCAAATTTAGACTCAATGCACACGGAAATCCAAGCATTTAATTCACCTGAGAAAAACATGCTTAAAAGTGTCAACATTAAAGTTGGTGAGTTCATAGGTTTATGTAAATATAAACGTTAGTTCCAATAAATGTATCTGCCCACTGTATCATTACAAGTTGTTCATACAAAAACGTTTAGTGATACTGTTCTCCCTACAAGTATCATAAAATAATTGTTTTGTGACCATTTAATCTTTAAATGTCACTTCCAAAAATGTACGTATGATTTTTAGAAATCAACTAGCTGTAAAATATGCAAGACCATTTCTATCCCCAAATAGTCCCAAAATGTACGTATCAAAGTTGGATCACAAATATCCAAAGTATGTATTTCCACTTTACTCAAGTGTGTATAAAACCATGATTACCATTACTCTAAGTTCATGAAACTGTGACGTAGACTTGTATGTATGCCACTTTATTCAAAGCACAGTAAGAGTGTACCCATCGTAGGTGTTCCTCAAGAACACCGGGCTTGTTAACGAAAATAATTGTCCCATCATAGGTGTCCCCTCCAAGATCACCTGGGCATTTCTGAAAATATTCATGTGTATGTAATTGTTGGCCCTGAAGACTCAACCAATCGTGTTTCCGACATGTTATATCGTTAGTTGCCAGTGTATAAGCTAATCACCGAACGGGATTGTCAATCCGAATAGATCTATTTCATAACATTTCGCGCTCCCCTCAGTGATTTAAAGTTCATGCAACCTAAGCTAAGCCGTATTCATTAAAGTATTAGTATGTGTTTCGTCCAAAAATTAAAACAAAGTATTGTATTTTTTTCTCTCGATAGATTTATAAATGAGTATGTAAACCAAACAGGTAATCAACCACGTAAATGCATTTATAAACAAGCATGTAAACACGTATGTAATCGACCACGTAATTGAGTTTGCAAACAGATTTGCACAAGCATGTTCTCACCCCAAAAATATATGTAAAACAAGTAAAACGTGGGGCTATGAACTCACCTTGATGATGTAGAACGATTGACAGATAGGCATCTAATATGCACGACACGAACGGAAGACGAAGCGGCCGTAATGACTGAGAAGATATGAGCCTTTAACTTAACGGCTAAGTCCCACTAGCCTAGGATAATGTGTTTGGGTTTCCCGGTGAATTGTTATGTCAACGCGACGCGTTGATAAAGATTTAGATTTAACGTTGTAATGGTTTGGTGGTTGGTTAAATAAATAAATTGAAAATATACCCAAAGTGTGTAATATATATTCTATATATATTACATATGAAAAATAAACCATTGTATAACTCGTACCGCGAATTATATAATAAAGACAGACAACTCAAGGATTAATGTGAACCGCATAATACTTTGCAAGTATTATATAAAAAGTGAGAGTAAATAATTATACCAATTATTTCGACAACTCATTTAATTATTAAAAAGTCCTTGTAGACACACGTCTTAAGTTTATAAAAATTAACACACGACGTTTGTAAAACTTGTACAATGTTATGGTTGTTACCTTTCTAGCTGAAAAATTATAAAATATAAAATAAATATTTTATAAACTTATATTTCGTTTCCTCAAAGGGTCGGTCTAAATTGGTTATCTAATGTAAACAGTATTGTTTTTTCGTTCGATGTCCAGGTTATTGTATTAATATCATTTAATATATCTTAGAACATAATTTAATCCTTTTATCGGTTCTTAATAATAATAGAGTTTTAGTGAATCGTAAATATAGAAAATTATATAAATTTCATCATGAATTCTCCGTTTATATAACGTTTCCATTTTCGCAAAACTCGACGTTTCCTATATTCAATATATGTTGCAATTGTTAACGTGTTAATATTTCAAACACTCACGTTTTCTAGATATAATATATATGTATATTATTATATCTAAATTAAACAAATTAATAAATATTATATTTATTTAACCAATTAAAACCACCAATAAATATTTATCCGGTTTTGATATTTATTAAAACCTTATGTTGTTTTCATTTGTTGTTTTGATATATATAAACCAAACGAACCCTCGTTGTTTCGCTAAACCAAACACGTCCTTCGTGTCTCTCTCTTAAACCAAACACGCCCTTAACTTGTTTAAACCTAAACCAAACTCCCCTTGTTGTTGCAACCCAACTCCGACAACCCCTCCCCCCGGCTGTCCCGGCTGTTAACCGTCGAAACAAACACCCCTTTTTGCTATAACCCTACACGAACACCCCCTTGGCTGTAACCCCAACCCGACGCACACCCCCCGGCTGTTAGCACATAAGCCAACCACACAACTCATACCCCCCCCCGGCTGTTTTCGACAGCCAACCAAACCAACTCCCCCGGCTGTCCCGGCTGTCCCCGCAGCCATCCCGACCCAAATGCACCCTCGTCGGGTGTTATAAACCCAAACCCGACATCCTCTTATGGTGGCGGATGCCACCGAACAAACGAACACGACACACCCTCTCTGTTAACCCACAAACCAACGCACCCTTGCGGCTGTGAACCCACAACCCGACACCCTCCCCGGCTGTCCCATAGCCAAACCCAAGCAAACGCACCCTTCTCGGTGTTATAAACTCCAAGCGCACCCTAATCTATTCCAAACCAAACGCACCCTCTTCGGCTGAGAAACCCACACACACCCTTAATGGGTGGAGCTGATGGTGGAGTGGCTGCGGTGATGGTGGTATGATGATGATGA
Organism: Tanacetum coccineum; assembly: GCA_026074375.1. Taxonomy (NCBI): domain Eukaryota; kingdom Viridiplantae; phylum Streptophyta; class Magnoliopsida; order Asterales; family Asteraceae; genus Tanacetum; species Tanacetum coccineum. The sequence goes on along the minus strand of BQNB010128349.1, from coordinate 11,630 downwards.
TGTGGAGGTGGTGATGGTGGGTGGTGGTGACGGCGCGTGACCGAGAGTGGGTGTGTGGATCGAATAGATCGGGAGGTGAGGAAGCTTTTTGGAGCTCACCGGAAAACTCCGCCGGAAAAGTTTTCCGGCGGAGTTTTCCGGCGGTGGCGCGACGGCGGCGGCGGTGGCCAGCCGGCAGCCGGAGGTCATGAGGGAGAGAGAGAATTTTGAAGTGTGTGTGTATTTTTAGATGTGGAAATGAAATTTTTATATATAAATTTTATATATATAATAAAATTTATAATGTGAAATGTTAATACCCCTTAGTCTAGGGTTCATTTTGTAACTTTTTAATGAACTTTTGATAGAAAGCGGTTCGGGACTCATTTGAGCGACTTAACGGATGATTCAACTCTTGAAACTTGCGCCATTGTTTTCCGAATCATTTTTCTGATAAAAATGAGTATTTACTCGATAATGTTTCATAAATATTTTATAATATTTAATAAAATATCTGTTATTCATTTTGTGAACCGGTTTCGTCTTGTCCGAAATAAAATTGGATTTCAACTCGAGTATTCGCGTTATCCGAAACGCTTTTAATTAAAATTATGACTAATTTATTTAATATTTTTATTAAATAAATACTGATAATTAAAGACAAATTTAATTGTTTTTGTGTGTCCGCGTTGTATATTGTTCGAAAAATGTTTGCGGTGCTGTTTTAGCCTTTTTCGGCTCGTTTCCAGGTCTCGGGCAAAACTGAAAAGTTGTCAGGAATGTCGTTTCACATCAAATTGCTTTAGAGTCCGAGTCATGAATACGTGATTTAGATGATCGTTCTTATAAGTCAAGCCAGATCCTAAAAGTCAAAGGGTAAAATAATTATCTAAAAATCCGAAAATTCTCAGATGTTACACTTATCTTTTATTATTTGTGGAAATGGTATTTGGATTTGCTTTTTTAAGCCATGTTTTCTTGAAATCTCTTAATTGTCATAACTTAGACGAATCGGCTGAAGAAGATAAGTGTCCCTGCGGTTTTAGGCATGCAAACGATCCTGAAATCAGTCCTAATTAATGCTGTGGTGATGTGTGATTGAAATATTAGGTGTTTAGGATTATAACAAGAGTTCCAGGCATATCAAGAGTTTCTAAGGTTACCTATAATTACAACTCCACAACCCTATTAATGAATTGGAAGTCTAAAGGTTCAAGAAGATAGATCTCGAAAGGTAATCCAATCGATCAATATATTATAACAAATTCAGTTTTACATATCAACTCTTTTCCTCAAAACAATAACCCAATTAAAGAAGTTGGCTTTCTTTGACTGTTTTTTATAACTACCGTAACGTTAATTTTGTTTGTATATTCATTTTTTATGGAATTGTGATATGGGTTTTTGGTGGTAATTGATTTAGTTAATGGCTTTACCTTATGGGATAAAGTATGTACCAGCAGGGACCGCTCCGGGACCCAAAACAGCAACATAACGACTTACTATGAAAAATGGTGATGGGATGCAGAGGGTGAAGACCCTCCGAGCAACAATATCCCCAGAATAAAGTTCAATATCTGAGAGGAGCTCGCGGAAGAGCTTATGCGATAAACGGAGGATGATGGTACTCAGTCGCTAGTTCGATGAATCAGCTCCATTAGCTCAAGTGTGTAACAAGTCTGTTAGTTCCACCGACAGTTCATGATTGCGAGGATTGGCAACGGCAAGAGTAATAACTCAAGGATGAGATAAGGTAGTCCCAAGTGAGGCCTTAAGATTCTGTCGAGTGGTAGAACACGATTGTGTTTCTAGACCCTTTCAACAGATTCTGGCGATTTTCGAATTTATGGTTCATACTAGGTCATATCGGATTACCACTTAAGCTACTCATTTATAATTCATTATTTGCATAAGAAGCGTCCTAATCATGTTAAATAATCAATGAGTAACTTTGGTTCGGTGATTTATAATTTATTTATTTATCTGAAGAGGTCGTCCAATCCTTTCAATTAATAAATTATAAATCATCCTACTTAATATCTTCCCGATGAAATATACTCGTAATCACAATAACTTCAAGGTGCATGGATGACATTTACGTTGCATGTGCTCTAATGGGAGTATGGGACGTTAGTGATTTTAAAATCGTCTTTGAAAGCTGGGAGGTAAAAATGCCAAGCGAGATCAATTTAGAGATCAAGATTGTTAAATAAGTACCTTTGATGTAGAGTAAATAAGGTAAATGTCTCTATATTAACGAGTCAACATGCGTATTACATTTCAATCCTCTATTACAAGTCCAGCCAATACAAGATGTAATACTTGATTCATACCATAATCCCACGCAAACAGAACTGTGACGGGCTTTGTTAAATAGCAATTATTTCATATCAATCTTATATTACACGTTCCCGCCCATAAAGACTTATAATACTTAGATTTCATACATAATTTCCATGCAAACAGAACTGTGACGGGCTTTGTTAAATAGCATTATCTATCAATCCTTATATTACAGAGTCCCGCCATACAGACTTGTTAATACTTAGGATTTCATACATTAATTCATTGTAAACAAAAATTTGACGGCCTCCGTGTAATACAATATTGTATAAAGCTTAGGAGAAAAATAATATTTTATTAGAGACCATTGTTTAAACTTTACAATGTCTGTGAACGAATTGAAAACCATTGTGCAACTCTACAATGTCTAGAAGTAAAATGAGACCATTGTATAACTCAACAATTGTCTGAGGTATAATTGAGACCATTGTGCAACTCACAATGTCTAAGAAGTAAAATGAGACAATTGTTCATGACGCACAATGTTCTGGAGGTATAATGAGACAATTGTGCAACTCAACAATGTATAAGCATAGTAAAAATGGACATTGTATAACTCACGATGTCTGAGGTATAATTGAGGGGACCATTGTGCAAAACTAACAATTTCTTAAGAATATGCTCTGTAATTTATATAAATAAATCTCTTATATAAATAAAACGTTCGATTTAGCAAACGATTTTAAGCATATGATTATTACTTTATGTATGTCAAGTAAGCTCTTAAGCAAACACGTATATGTAAGCAAATAAGCAAGTATCGTGTATGCAACTGAAAATGTTGATGTGATGAAATGTTGTGAAAACGACTATAGTTCTAAGGGTGAAATATGCAACCTAGTTCTCTAAAAAGCATGTGCTCTGATACCAATCTGTAACACCCCCAAAAATATGACAACGCAGCGGAATACCACTTGGGGTGCTACTTCATAATACACAGCGCTAGATACAAGAGAACGACCTCTAAATGTGTCGTTTGTAAAACAATCTCGTTGATTTTCTAAAATCAAAATAATAGTTGTCCCATATTTGCATCACAATGAAAAGCTTGAAAGCAACACAACGAGTTTTGATCATTTGTAGAAACCCAAGTATGAAATCTTGTCAAATTTAGGACTCCAATTCACATCAGGAAATCCAAGCATTTAATTCACCTGAGAAAAACCATGCTTAAAAGTGTCAACATTAAAGTTGGTGAGTTCATAGGTTTCTGTAAATATAAACGTTTATTTTACAATAAATGTATATGGCCCCCTGTATCAGTTACAGTGTCATACAAATTCGTTTAGTGACTACTGTCTCCCTATGAGTAATCATAAAGATATAATTGTGTGACCATTTAAATCTTTAAATGTCCATCCAAATGTACGTTGCGAAACGTAAACGTTTTAAGTAATCGTTAAAAATAAAACATAATAAGTAAATTATTACTTTAGTAATAATAATATAATGATTACTTGACGTAAACTTAAATTTGTTTGGTGCCCGTTTACGTTGATTGGTTATTCTTAATTTAAGCGATTTAACTTAACTATTAAAGATAATAGTAATCGCGTACGAGAAAAAAATAATTAGCAAAATAGATGACGTCGTAAATGACCTGAAAATACGGAATGTTACAGTCTCCTCCGGTTAGAAGAGCCTTGTCCTCAAGGCTCAAGTTGCGGCACTTGAGGAAGGTACGGGTTCGGAGAAAAGATTCGGATATTTCTTCCGGAATTGGTCTTTACATTCCCAAGTATACTCAGCTCCTTGCCGAGAGTTCCAACAAATTTTGACCAATGGAATTCTTCTTCACTTTAGCTTCTTCATATCTCGCTCTACGATCTCAATTGGCTCTTCGACAAATCGCAGATTTTCATCAATCTCGATCTCATCCAAAGGCACCTGAACATCTGGCTCAGCCAAGCATTTCTTGAGGTTCGACACATGAAACGTGTCATGGACACAGCTTAGCTCCTGGGGTAACTTCAGCCGATAAGCCACCGGTCCAACACGCTCTACTATTTCCAAATCGGTACCTACATTTCGTGGTGTAGCTTTCTTTCTTACAAATCGTACCACTCCTTTCCATGGAGATACCTTAAGTAACACTCGGTCTCCAACTTGGAATTCAAGAGGTTTACGCCTCTTATCAGCATAGCTTTTCTGGCGACTTCTTGCCATTTTCAATCTTTCCTTAATTTGAACAATCTTTTCAGTCGTTTCTTGCACAATTTCTGGTCCAATAAGCTGACTTTCTCCAACTTCAGTCCATATCACGGGGGATCTACATTTCTGCCCGTACAGAGCCTCGAATGGTGCGCACTTAATGCTTGTGTGGTAACTGTTATTATGGAAAATCAATCATTGGGATGATGAGTATCCCAACTGCCACCAAAATCCATAACACAAGCTCGAAGCATATCCTCCAGCGTTTGAATAGTACGCTCACTCTGATCGTCGGTCTAAGGGTGGTAAGTCGTACTCATGTCTAGTCTCGTACCCAACGCTTTCTGAAAAGCTTACCATAAGTGTGACGTGAATCGACCATCACGGTCTGAAATGATTAACACTGGCACACCATGTCTTGCTACAATCTCATTGGTATAAATCTTTGCTAATTTCTCCATCTTGTAGTCTTCACGAATAGGTAAGAAGTGAGCCGACTTTGTCAATCTATCCACAATGACCCAAATCGTATCATGCCCACTGCTACTTTTAGGCAACTTTGGTGTTAAAGTTCCATTGTATCTTTTCCCATTTCCACTCTAGAATTTTGGTTGTGAAGAAATCCTGAGGTTTTGATGTTCGGCTTTTTTATTAGAACAGTTAAGACATTGCTAACGTACAACAATGTCTCTCTTCACTACAGGCCACCAATACAAGGTCTCTCAGATCATTAGTACATCTTATCTTGCACAGGATGTACTCGAATATCTAGAGTATGACTTCATTCCATGATCAATTTCCTTTACCCCAACTGTTGGAATCTAGATAGATCAAAGAAAGTTAAATTTCACCATCATTCGTTGCTCCAAGTGTCTTTCTATCCTCTTAGCCATTCGTTAGGGCTTTGAGTTCCTTCGGAAGCTTCTCCTGCGCTTCCAAAATCTTGCCCTTAGTCAGAGATGATTAGAAATAATCATAGCACGTTACTCGTCTTGGCTTGTGTCTTTCTTTTTGCACAAAGGCATCTGCACCACGTATTTAGCCTTGCCTGTGGTGGTATTTGATCTCCACTCGTAGTCATCTGAGTAGCTAGATCCATCGCCTTTGGCGCACATATTAAATCTTTTGGTCATAGATGTAACTTGGAGACTCTTGTTGGTCAGTTGTAGATATCAATTTTCGTCCCTTAAAGATAATGTCTCTATGATTTTAAGAGCGGCACACACCCACCACACCTCAATTCCAGGTCATGGGTGGTAATATTTTTCTCATTGCTTCTTCAACTGTTCTTGATGCATATGCTTATACTTTGCCCCACTGCATCAGCACGCACCCAATACCTTGTTTTTGATGCATCACATAAGGACCACAAAGTCATCGGGGTTCCATCGGGGAGTACTAACACAAGAGATGCATAGTTTCTCCTTCAGAATTTGGAAAGCTTCATCTTGGATTTGCCCCAACACATAAGCCTTATTCTTTGAGTCACAGGGTGAGGGGGATAGCGATCTTGGAGAAAGAAATTCTCGGTTAAACCTTCTGGTAATATCCTGCCAATCGTAGAAAATGAACGGATTTTGTTGACCACTACTAGCAGGAATTGTTGCAGCAGCAGGAACAGAACTACTGGTAGGAACAGTTGTGCTACCAGGAGAAACGGTTGAAGGACCAGTAGGAGCACCATCAGAAGGAACATCAGTAGGAAACTCAGTAGAAGGAACCTCAGTAGTAGGAACATCACTAGTAGGATCATAGGAACACGCAACAGATTTCTTAGAAGGACCACCAGGAGACTTGGTGGAATCAACAGTCACAGCCGCATTAGCCAATGCATTTAAGGCATCCAAATCCACATTTGGCGCTCCGCCGTCTTCTTGGTCTGAATCACTCAACACCACCTTCCTTTTCTTAGTGTTGAGTTTGACCTCCAATGCTTTGACTCTCTTGACCAATTTTGGTACAACATCCTTAAATAACAGCTTGTGTGCCTTAAGTTCTGTTTCCAAGATACTAACTTTCTGCACAAGTTCAGACACTAGAGAAGACAAAGCCGTTAGTGAGGCAAGGTCCTCAGCACCTCCGGAGGTTGGACCTACAGGGGGAACTGGAGTGGACCTAGGTGGAGTGGTGTGGAAAGATCCTCCCAGTGTTTCATCTTCCACAGTTGTGGAAGTGAAAAGGTCAGGATCAGACGCATGGGCTCCTGAAAAAGAGGCAATGTTGGGGTCTGAAGTGTGACCCTGGTCAAACACTGGAGGAATTTGGTCTGATGTTGTTGGTCTTGGTGGTGTGGGCAGATGTTCTTGAGATTGATCAGGCTCAGGCCTAGTCTCTTGAATAGTCTCAGGAATGGTTTGAGGGACATCTGGTGCAGCTTCCCCTATACCTTCATCTGCTATAGCAGCTTGAGCAGGGGGAAGCATTGCATCTAAGAGTGGCATGTGGTCCCCTACAAAATTTAACCTCATGTTGGCAAAAAGTTTGCTTGACAGTTTTAAAACATGATATTGTTTAGTATTCCTAGTTTCTATTCCCAAAATGATTTGAAGGAACCTAGGATACATAAGAAACCTTTTAGCATTACTTATGTTATGTACCATCCCCTTGAAAATGTAACTTGACCAATTAAACCTTCTCCCATCAGACAAACAAATAAGAGCTATAGCCAGTGGGCTTCCAAATTGATCCCAGCTACCAGTTTTGGTACTGAGACAATGCTGTATGGTGTGAACCAAGAACCTCCACTGAGGTGAGAACTTGTTTTTGTAGAAGGTGAGCTTGCCTTCAGTGGGGTATCCAAGAGTATCCATACCCAAATATATATCAGCAATGGGCAAGTCTTCAATACCTCCATCATCACCCAATTGAAGTTGACTCCTTACAGTGTCTTCAGTGATAGTGTAGGGAGTCCTATCAATCGTGGCCAGAATAGCTGGAGGGCCTAACTCAGGAGCCCTGAGTGAAGCCGTTGACCAGAACTGTTTGACCAAAGAGTCAAAGATGATGGGGTCATGAGTAAGAGCATACCTGAAGTGCGAACCCCTCAAGAAGTCAAGGACTTGGTGATAATCATCACTACCTTTGGGTTTTTCCAAGTAACCCACCTTATTGTGTTCGTCTCTGTACTTGAGTGCGGCCATTGTTGATTAGTAAATGGGGTTGAGTGTTAGTGCTGGTGGATGATCGCAATGAAGAGTTACTACTGGTAGAGAGAGGGAATCGAGTTTTCAAAGAGTGAGTGGAACGAGTAAAGAGCTTGGAACGTTTTGAAGTTAGGGTTTTAATGAAAAGGTAATTGTTAATATTTGACGAAAATCATAATTATCCAATTAATTAGAAACCCCTTTGACGAATTAAATGCCAACAATATCTCAATGGTGACTTTTAATTAAGATAAAAGTCACTTTTAATCTACCAGTACGAATAGATATAACCAGCACAAAGAAAAGTCAACCAGAAGGAAAGTTAACATTTGTTAGCCTCAAAATATTGAGTCGAACAATGGAAGTTCGTTCATAATTATATTAGGTCTCGGTCACTAAATTAATATACATTGTAATAGGCTAGACGGGTAAACGGGCTCTTATTTGTAATCTAATTCTGGTCAAGTGTATAGCAGCGAAAGCCCAAGTAAAACCGAGCCCGGCCCGTAGAATTACTAAAGGCATGCAAGCCTATAAATACACCTCACCAAGGAAGGTGAGGTGGTTGGTTCATTTGTAACATTTCAAGTTAATCATCCAATTCCATTTTTCTCTCTAACTTTCTCTCTCTAGATTCTCTCTCTACATTCTTCCTAATTTTCTTGTTAATCTTATTGAAGTGAAGTGATAAAGGGTTACCGACATTTGGTATCAAGAGCCTCGGGTGTTTAGTGTTTGATTTGTGGATTAAACAACAAATTTCGTGGTTTTTTTTCTTCTTAAATTCGAACTAGAAAAAAAAACAAGAAAAAACCATGGTTTGATTTATATTTTCGTGGTTAAAGTGTTAAATCTTTGTACTTTCTTGTTTAGAATACTTGTAATAGCTTGTTTTGGGTAGTGGTTAGCTTATTTCATAAGCAAGTTGGAAGATTTGGGCTTATTCGCAAGTTAGAAGAAAAGTTTCGTCATTGCGTTTTGACAAAATTTCTTGGTTGCGTTTTGAGAATTGAGACAAACTCTTGTTGCGTTTTGGTCAAAATTCATTGCGTTTTGAGGCATTGCGTTTTGAAGAAAAGAGACTGCGTTTTGACCATTGCGTTTTGGTCACTGCGTTTTGAGGCATTGCGTTTTGAGGCATTGCGTTTTGAACTCTTTTGAGTCATGGTTTTGAGTCACTGCGTTTTGACATTGCGGTTTTGTCTCCACCAGGCTTTGCCGTTTTTGAAGGACCTTCATGCGTTTTGACTAAGAGAAACTCTGCCCAAATTTTTTATACGTTGCGTTTTGACCAATAAGGGTTGCGTTTTGATCATATTCGTTGAGGTTTTGTCGTGAAGCTTGTATGAAGAAAAGGGTTCAGTAAAACTTGCCATAACTTTTGAATCCGTTAGTCAAGTTTTAGGCCGTGCCTCTCAAAATCGAAGGATAACTAAAACGTTTTGCTTGGAAGACGTTGCGGTTTGCTTAAAAGTTCATTGCGTTTTGGTCCTCAAAATTGCGATTTGCTCCTATTTTGATTGCGTTTTGTCTCCAAAGGTCGATCCGCGCATCAGGTGGTATTTTGACCGAATTGGGGAATCTATTAATCACCGTTTAATCAAAACATAACATCAAGACAAACAAACTTCATGGACTAATTACGATGACTTTGGACTTTAATTCGGACCACAAGGACAATTAATCAACAAACTTTAACAACAACAGTTAACTTTTCACGGTTTCTTTTTTATTTAGTAAAATCCCGCGAAAGAATTCTATTTCTCGGTTTAATCATAGATTTGTAAACTCCCATGAACGTTAATTCATTTAAAACCACAATCCAATCAACACTTCATAACACTTAAGATCCTTCAATTATTTTTCACTTCATAATTCTTTAATCATTCATCATGACAACTCCAATTGTAACTTCCACAACCGACAGTCAAATGCATAACAACATAATGGCAGCTGGTTCAAGGGATCGTCCACCAATGCTTGCAACAGGACGATATGCACAATGGCGATCACGGTTCTTACGATACATTGATACAAGACCAAATGGTGATGCCTTACGGAAGTGCATTCTTAAAGGTCCTTACACTCCAACGATTGTCACAACACCAGCTGTTCCTGCAACAGAGGATTCTCCAGCAGTTCCTGAACAAACAACAGTCGAGACTGTTACGAATATGACTCCTGAGAACAGAGCTCATTTTGAATCAGAAAAAGAAGCGATTCATTTGATATTGACTGGAATTGGAGATGAAATATACTCAACTGTTGATGCATGTCAGACAGCTCAAGAAATGTGGGAAGCCATCGAAAGGCTACAACAAGGTGAATCACTCAATATTCAAGATGTCAAGACAAACTTATTTTGGGAGTTTGGTCAATTCACCTCTCACGATGGAGAAACAATTGAGTCTTACTACACAAGATTCTACAAAATGATGAATGAAATGATCAGAAACAATTTGACAGTTGCAACGATGCAAGTCAATGTTCAATTTCTTCAACAACTTCAACCAGAATGGTCAAGATTTGTCACAATTGTGAAGCAACAACACAAGTTGGATGAAGTTTCATACCATAAGCTCTTTGACATTCTGAAACAATACCAAAAGGAAGTTAATGAACTCCGTGCTGAAAGAATGGCCAAGAATGCTAACCCATTAGCACTTGTTGCTACTGCTCAAACACTTCAAGACCCTTATTACCAAACATCAAAACCTCACAAATCATATGCACCAACATCAAAAGCTTCACTTCCAACCAGATCTCATGCAACTACAAGATACAAAGGCAAAGAGATAGCCAAACCAATCACACCACCATCTGAGTCAGCTTCTGAAGAAGACAGTGATCCTGAACAAGCTCAGAAGGATAAAGACATGCAGAAAAATTTGGCTCTCATTGCAAAGTACTTCAAGAAACTCTACAAACCTACCAACAACAACCTCAGAACTTCCTCAAACACCAGAAACAAGAATGTGGATACTACTCCAAGGTACAAGAATGACAATCAGACTGGACAGTTTGGGAATCAGAGGGCAGTGAATGTTGTTGGGGCTAGGGAAACTGTAGGTGGTCCAGTAGTGCAACAGTCTGGGATACAGTGTTTTAACTGCAAGGAATTTGGTCATTATGCTAAGGAATGCAGAAAGCCAAAACGGGTTAAAGACTCCACGTATCACAAGGAAAAGATGTTGCTGTGTAAACAAGCTGAGAAAGGTGTTCAACTTCAAGCAGAGCAATCTGACTGGCTAGCAGACACGGATGAAGAGATTGATGAACAAGAGTTGGAAGCACATTACAGTTACATGGCAAAGATCTAGGAGGTACCTAATGTAGACTCAGGCACTGACACTGAGCCATTGGAACAGGTACAATACGATACTGACGATAATGTGTTTGCCAATGACATACAACATTTTGAGCAATCTGAATCCATTAGTAACACATGTGCAGTGGATATGTGTGATAATGATATTCAGGATATGTGTGATAATGAAAATAAAAAGATATTCAGGATGACCAAAATGATGTAGAATGTGATGATGAGCGTGTTGCACTTGCTAATTTAATTGCTAATTTAAAACTTGATGTCGATGAAAATAAAAAGATTCAAAATCAATTAAAGAAAGAAAATGCAACATTGACTCAAGAATTAACTGAGTGCAAATCTATTCTTGCGGAAACTAGTAGAACTCTAGGAGAATCTAATATTATTCGGGATAGTTGCTTAGTTGCACTTCAAAATAAATAGACTGAGTTTGAGAGGTACAAGGCCTTTAATGATCGTACAGTTGACTATGACAAACTTAAACGTAAGTTAAATGAAACTCTAGGACTATTAGCTCAAAAAGAAATTAACATAAAAGAAGGTTTAAAAGTTAAAGCCTACGAAATTTCTGTTGTCAAAGAGAAACATGATGAGTTAGTTGATATGTGTTTAAATATACATACCATTTTCCATATTAAGCGAACCTAAATGGCTAAAAACGTACCAAAAATACATTGTATTTGTAT
>BQNB010128348.1:7500-19294 GCA_026074375.1 Tanacetum coccineum | reverse complement strand
AACTTGAGGAAAAAGTTAATTAGGTTAATCTATAATAAACAAAATAAGGAAACTAAAACAAAAGTCACGACACAAAAACAAACACTAGTGGGGTTACTTGTCTCACTCGAGTATGTTTTTTAGTAACCTTACTCCCACCACCATCACGACACAAAACAAACACAAGTAACCTCTGTTTTGAGTAACCTTACTCCCACCACCAACAAATTCATTCATGGACTTAGGGATTCCGTTGAATCGTCTTGCCACACACTATATGCTCCATATATTCCTCGTGCTATTTCATTAATCATGTCCTCATCAATAACCAAAAGTTTCATTTCTTGCCAACTCAAAAAGTTTGTTTTTGTTAGACAAAATGATGGCATGGCAGCATGGGAATGATCTAAATTGCTCTTTGTGAGTGTTGCTGATAGGCATTGTCACTTATTCTTTGATTGCCCATATTCTGCAACTGTTTGGAAGAAGGTTCAGGGTAGAAGTAACTTGGGAAGGAGATGTAACAGTCTTCAAACAATGGTGGATTACTTATCAAATCAATCCTTTAAGAACAATATCTTGCATAATGTTAATAGACTTGTTTTTTCTGCCATTGTGTATTATATCTGGAATGAAAGTAATAAGAGAATTTTTCAAAATGTTCTTTCGTGTTTTTGCAGACAAGAGCGACTCCAGCGACTCCATGCTGGCCACGACGCCACCACTACAGTGGTCGGATGCTTGTGCCAATGCCTTAACGGCGAGCTTATGCGGATGCCATAGTTGACGCTCTAAGAGTTATTTACTCCAAATTAAGCTTCATATTTTCAAAGAATAAAAGTCAAGATTTCACATAAATAATTGACTACACGTAATGGGTATTTTCTTTGTAATCATAATAAGCCTAACTAGTGCATACATCCACTTACTCGTGTTGTCACTATCTGTGGCTTAATAATAACTAATAATATCTCAACACTATAAATTAATCTGGTCTTTTATGAGGAAGAATATTCAACATGATTAGAAATAGGGTCAATGTCATAAAATACCTACGAAGTTTTAAAATTGTCTCGACTTTACCAACGAACTAAATTTCGTTCTGTCTAGACCAACGAACTTGTTTGTTATGTGACAATATTGCCAATATGACCGGCTAGTTATCCACATCATTAATTATTTTATTTTTTTAATGCCAAATCTGATATACCTAGTCCAGCGTGGCCTTTAATTACCCAACATAGAGTGCAAAAATGGTCCTTGTATCTGGATAGTTGTTATCACACAGATCCACGGAAAATAAAAACCCAAATCCACACATGATTAGACTTTGTTCATCCTCATCATCTTCAAATCCACTATCCCCCCATCTAAAAACCACCAACACCCGTATATCAAATAAATCAGTCGTCACTTTTGGGATGCTTACAGGTGAAATAGAATACATACTTTAGTATATCCGAAGTAACGATCGCAAGAACATTTTTTCTAAAAGAAAATAAATTAAATGTGGGTTCGATTCATGGGTTCGATCATAAATGGGTTCGATTCATAGGTTCGATTCATGCGTGCAATGTTGTGACCGTTGGATCTGGCTCTGTTGTTGCTGCCTTGGCTGATGCTTTGGTTATGAAGAGATCTGATGATGATGAGATTTGAAACTTCTTTTGTTTGTTTGGTGATTTAATTATTTATTTGTTTAGTTTAGTAGTTTAAAATAATTAGATATCCTTAATTTATTGTGCTACAAAAGGTGTTGATTTAGTAAAGAATATTTTAATAGATTTGCAAATCAATTTTTTTTAGCGGTATTGGAGGCAGCTAAGAGGGTCAGGTTTTGTTTTAGCTTCCTTTTGTATTATGTCACACGTATGGATTTTTGTGAATACTTTTATAGATACTAGTCGAATGAGGTTATGGTTTGTGGTTTAATGAAGAGGATTTATGTTTGTAACAAGAACTCATAGTAGATGCATTTGTTGGTTGGAGAATGAGAAGATGAAGAATATATATTGGCTTTGACTTTTTTTTGTGGGAAGTGGCATGATTAATTATTTAATAAGATTATTAAAAAAAACTAGTGTCAGCGTGAAAGATACCGCCACAGTGTCTGTTAAAATTTATGATATGGGTGATATCAGAACAAAATTTGAAAGTTCGTTGGTCTAGACAGAACGAAATTTAGTTCGTTGATGAAGTCGGGACAATTTTGAAACTTTGTAGGTATTTTATGACATTGACAGTTAGAAATATAGTAACATGTTGTTTGGTAATGAAAAAACAATAAAATAAATAGCCAAAGCTCACATGTTTCTAATATATGTGTCACATCAATTAACTTATAGAAAAAATGACAAAAGAAAATAATCTTTGAAACGAAATTGAATGTTGCCAAGTGTTTTAGTCTAATTTTAATTTTTTGTTTCAAATAATAGTGTCACATGACTCACATGTCTTTATGAAATTGTCCTAGTAAGTAAATATTTTTTCTATCGACATACTAACAGTGATGGTTGCTTGGTCTTATAAGTGGTACGTAATTTTGTCTTTGTGTCCCCCTTTTGTAACGTTAATTTCGATTTCTTCAAACTTTGTTTAGGATCGGAGGTTATGGTCCATCTTTTTTCTTGTTGTCGTGGTTTTATAGGTTTGTTACAGAACAATTGCTAAAGGTTTTGTTTTGTTTGGCTCACTGCATATGAGAAAGAGAATTTATTCTATTATATCATTAAGGGTATATTAGGAATTTAATAATGTAAAAATATTCTTAATGGGCTATACAATCAAATGGGTAAAATATGACAAAAATTAAGTTTATATTAGGTATATATGACATTATGAGTTTTAGTTGGGTAAATGTGTCAATTAAAAGTTTTAATTGGGTAAATATGAAATTAACCCTAATTTTTAAGTTGAATGATCACTTACATACCGCACAAGTAGCATATAGCCATATATGTAAATGATGGTAGCAATCTGTTGAGTGTAGAGATATATTAAAAGAATAGTTGATGTATGTTGATTTGGGACTTTGAGAGGCATTCATGCACATGACGATATCTGGGTGGTTGGATCCGATACAAACCACGACTTATTCAAAGGCATGATATATATATAGTTGTCGTACGACAAAGGCGTGCAAGGCATTCCTCTTCTTGTATTGACGAGTCGGCCCTTAGTATAGACTAGTTTACTACCATTATTTACGTCGTTTCATCATTTACGGTTGTTGTCCATTTGTCGATCGTTCGTTGTTCATGTCGTGTGAGGATGCTTTTTAATAAGATGATCGTCTCTAAGTTCTTATATAAGTGACACGAAATAGATTTATATGAAATAGTGAGTTACTTTATATACAAACAAAAAATTAATATGACATATGGTTAAAAAAATAATCCTTTTATTTAACTTTCATTTGTTGCCAACTCAAAAGTTTGTTTTGTCTATTTGTCTTATATTCTTCTTACTTTTCATTAATTAATTTTAATAGATTGAAAAGTATAAAACATTTGTTTTTCATTGTCGGTATGTTAGTGAGTGTTCATGAGCGTTTTTAAGCAGCTAACAACTATCGTTTAATGTTTCGTACGCAATGTTTGTTTGACAATAAACAACTAGCATTACAAATTTTTTTAAACGCTCCAAATCAAAATGCTACATGAATAAACATTTACTATCAACTAGCGTGTACATTTAATAATTACAACCATACAACAATATTATCTAACACTTTATTAAATAACTACTACTATTACTTACTTCTACTGTATTTCACTAATGCTAACTGCTAGTGCTAGTGCTACGACTAATTCTATTTTTTTTAGTAAAAGGTTTTCCCGGTAAATTGTATTACACCAAAAAAGTGTTTAAGTACAATAAATGTAGGTGAGGCCCTACATCTCACCCCGTTACATGGACAAACAAGAACGCAAAATTGTGCTAAAACCAAACATCAACCACATAAGCTAATGGTAGACTACCTATGAACCAAAATAAAATTACAATGACTCATAGGAAAAAGCAAGAACATCAACCATTACCATGTTCAACCTCCTTAACCACCTGGGCCAAATCAGCAGCTTTCGTATCCTCCCTATCAAAGTAGTGAATCTACGTTACCATAAAGAAAACTAAGTTTCTCTTTGATGATTTAAATTTCCTACCTGACCAAATGCAACTCTTCGTAGGTTTAACCTCCTCCTTCTTCCTTGTTTCATCAGGAAGATGAACTTCATCATCATCATAGTCATCCACACAATCTACAAACAAATTACTAGTTGTAGCCACAAAATCATCCTCTTCTGACAACTCGTTCAAAACATCAAACGAGTTGGACATAGAAGTAGTAGTCGTACCTGGTGCGGGATGTAGATGTCTCCTTTAGGTTTGTCTTCTCAGTATCAACTACCGGTTTAACACGATAGAAGTTTGGTTTATGTTTGGTAAAACGAACTCCACCTATAGGACGAGATTTAGTATCCACTTTCTTCCCTTTGATCTTACGACCCTTAACCTCAATAAACCCCTCATCTTGAGGCTAATTCCATTTTTTGCCAAACATATATTGTATATTCCAACTAGGGGTGGAAACGGGCCGAGCCGAGCATAAGCTCCGGCTCAGGCTCGACTCGTTTATATTTCAGAAAGCTCAAGCTCGGCTCGTTTCGAACCTTAAGATTTGAGCCTGGGCTCGACTCATTTAGGTTGTTTTTATAAATAATAAAGTTTGACTTTTTGAGATTACTTGTTCGAGCTCGTTTATTTGTTTTGAGCTCATTTACTAGAGCTCGACTAGGCTCGCGTGCCTAATCGAGCTTTGTAAATAAAGCTCATGCTCGGGCTCAGGCTCGTTCACTAAATGAGCTCCAATTTAAAGTCGAGCTTAGACTTGAGCTCATTTACGCTCGTCTAGTTCGAGCTTTTTACCCATCTAATCTCAAACTCACTTTTTCCACCCCTAGTTCCAACTCATGGGAATTCTAATAAAGGCAACCACTAAACTAATCAAACAAGTTGACCTTCCCCGCAACCTTTCCACTTTGTCTTTGAGATCATAAATACATATACTCCAACAAAATAACACACTCACAAAACACACAGTTGAAAATAGCACTTGCTAAAGAACTCATGGGCACTTCCATACTCCAAGAAAAACAACCATCTTTTCACAACTCTCTGAAACCCATGCATCATCATCATAACCATGTTTCCATATCTGAAAATGGGTCATTTAGGATTAGAACAAAGGTGGTGGTGGTTAAGTCTGCTATAAGTGAAGATATAGCTAAGTTTGTTACTAAAAGTGAAAAAGATAGTAAAAAGGTAAGTTTTAAAGTGAGAGGTGTTTTGACTGCGAGAAAAATAAGTTCAGGAGGGAATTTAAAATGAGACTCTTGTCAAAAAGATGAGATGCTGGTTTTGCTGATTAGCCTAGAGAGTGGAGGGAGAATGGTGAGTTGGGAGTGGTGAGGCTTGTTTTGAGTGTGGTACTTGGTCCTAATCAGTCGGGGAGTAGTGTGTGGGTTGGGGTGGGATCGGAGCAGTCGAGGGGTGTATGGATATATGTGTTTTATGTGGAGTGCTTGAGATCTATGCATCTGTGTGAGGCATTGGCTATACTTGTGAGGTTGGATTGCGGACATCTATTTTGTTCACTAATCACTCATTTTGATTGATGCTTTTGCTGATTAGCTTATTGGGAGGAATGTTGTTTTGGAGCTTTTTAGTCTTGACATTGATCCAAGTATGTGTTTTTCATCATCTTGGCTTATTGGATATATGTTTATGTTTTCTTTATATTTATGCAAATTGCTTATTTCTAGGGTGTTTGGGATTGCTTTTTTATCTGGAAACTTGCCTATTTTAAGCAGAAAAAACACCCAAATTGTTTTAGTTGTTTAAGCTTATATGTGGGCTCATGAGCTATTTGATTTCGGCTTATATTTCATAAGCCCCTATTTTTCGGCTTATTTTGAGACTTAAGGGCTCATAAGCCCACATATAAGCTTAAACAAACACGGCTATAGCCGGGTTATGCCTTATTTGGTTTTGGGCTTATGTTTCATAAACTCACTTTTGTGGCTTATTTTAAATCTTTTCGGCTTATATAAGTTTATTATGTTATAATAAGCTTATAAAAGCCAAAAAGTTTCAAAATAAGCCACAAAAAGTGAGTTTATGAAACATAAGCCCAAAACCAAATAAGCCATAAGACGGCTATAAAACTGCTTATTGATAAATGGTTACTATGAAGAAAGCAGTTTATATAAGCAATCCCAAACACCTTGGAAAGATATTGTGAGGGTTAATGGATTAGCTTACTTTTCCTTACTTATGGGCTTATTTGAAATTGTAAAAGCTCGTAAGCTCACTTTTTCGACTTATGAGCTTGATTCCTTAAGCTCAAGTTGATAAGCTCATAAGCCGGTAAAAGTTGGATTATGAGCTTTTCCAAAATCTTATAAGCCCATAAGCCCAGAAAACAAGCTAATCCAAACACCACTTTGTGATACAGTAGCTTTGTAGGTTTTTAGATTGTTTATGCAAACTGCTTATTCAAACATTTTAATGCAACCTGTTTGTATGTTTATCAGTAAAATATGCTTTGCTGAATACAGAGCTTAAAATTGCTTAGTTCTTCGTAGCGTATTTTTACTTTTGTTGATTTTTTGTTTCATTTTGATTGTGAAGAAACAAAGGCTCCAAAGAAAAGCAAAGAAGCTGTACTAAAGGACTGGTCGCAAAAAGCGAATCTTAAATCTGAAAAAGTTAACTATACATCTGAAATATTAGTGGAATCGGATTTCGGGGTCCCTGGAGCAATTACGATTACTAATAAGCATCAAAAAGAGTTTTATTTGGAGAGCATTACTATCGAAGGATTTGTGTGTGCTCCTGTTTATTTCCCTTGTAATTCTTGGGTTCAATCCGTTAATGATCATGCTGAACCAAGGATTTTCTTCAGTAATAGGTAATCATTGTTTGCTTAATCTAAACTGCTTATGTGATCATTTGTGGTGAAATAAGTTGTTTTTTGGATACGCATGTTAAAGTCTAAAAACGGGTCAACTGGGAAGTTCGAGCCTTTTTTTGGCGATAGTGTATACCCCCTGAATTATTACTACATTTATTATCCTTGACATATTGGTATAACGATAACGAGTCAAAGGTTTGAATTTAGAATTTGTAAGGCTGGATGGAGTGGCAACACAAAACTCACCTGACACGTCAGCGTCACATCAGCTTTCTCTCTCCAAATAAAACTCACCTTACAACTCACCTTTCAACCGTAATAAACAGTCACCTTACAACTCACCTTTCAACCGTAATAAGAACTCACCTTACAACTAAAACTCACATTACTCACCTTTTTTTTATTTAAATACTTTTATTCATAAATTAAAATAAAAACTCACCTTACAACTAAAATAAGAACTCACCTTTTTTTATGTAAGGTTGTTGGGGGATTGCTTCGATTGGTTTTTTGGGTGCTGGAGGATTGCTTTGGTTGGTTTCAGACATGGTGAGTTTTTGAAATGTTGTTTGAATGTGTGAAAAAAAGTTGTCAAAATAGTTGGTATTTATAGGGGGAAAATGAAAGGAGTTGGAATTTTCAGATAACCAAACATATTTAGTCTCAATTTGTTTTTCTATTTTTGCCGCCTTTCTATAAATAACAATATTCATCTCGTAATCTTTATCAGATTCTTGTTTCAAAAAAGTGTCGATCAAAGTACGGGTCTCTTGTGGAATGTCATTGCATTTCTCGTATGCTTTTCTAAGATCATGTTTAGCTACGCTTGCTTTGTCAAATTGCACGGCTAAATCCATCATCGCTTTCTGACGAACGCTATCTTCGTGAATTTGTTTTTGAACCAAAGTGTGGATTTCATCGACGGTGTGTGAAAGTGAACAAGCCATATTAATTTTAAAAGTGGGTATAATTTAAAAGTGAGAATAATTGTGTATAAAAATGGGTGAATTAGTAGGTATTTATAAGTAAAAAGTGGGGTATTAAAAAAAGTTTTTTTTAATTATAAACGGATATAAAATAAGAGGGCCCACCATTTATCAAAACTCACTTATGTGAGTTACTCACATTGTTGGTGCACAAATGAGGCAAAACTCACGGAAATAGTGGCAACTCACCTAGGTGAGTTTTTGGCCTGTATGACACTCACGCGTGAGTTCCAAACTCACCTAGTGAGTTTTGCCAAACTCACCTCCATTCTGTCCAGCCTAACTAGTTAAATAATACATATCAACCTCTAATGAGATTTGACCTAACTGATAATCAAGTTGAATCTAGTTATATATTCTTTGTCAACTTGCGTTAAAAACAAGTATTAATTAGTATACACTAATACGACCCTGTTAGGGGTTGTATCGGGATAAGACACCACTTCAAGCGTGTGTTGGCTCCGTCAAAAAATAGAGAGAAGAACTAGAGATTTGTTTATCTTAAACTTTGATTGATTATAATGAAAGAGTACAATGAGTATTTATAAAAGCTAAATGGGTCATAGGCTTATTATGGGCTATTATGACCTTCCTAAACAAATAGTCAAACATATTAAATACTTTCCTAATACGACTCAACACATATCCTAAAAATAAATAACTATGATATTATCCTAAACCGTGGGTGTATCATACACTTGGAACAGCCATATCTGCCAGATCAGACTCCTCCGGGATTAAGTTACTTAGAGAGAAAGAGCTTCGAGATTTAAGGGGCGACAGAACAGGAGTGAGGAAGTTATCAGACCGAATCTATGATTATGACGTTTACAATGATCTTGGAAATCCTGATAGGGGAAATGACTTTATTAGACCATTACTCGGCGGTCAAAAGATCCCGTATCCAAGAAGGTGTCGTACTGGCCGCGCACCTAGTGACACTGGTGTGTAATTCTTGACATCTTTGTTTTCCGACATCGAGACTGGTCAAAACAGTTTTTTATTTAATATAAAATGTTATATTGTTGTGTGATTTAAACAGATATTTAAGCTCAGAGTCGAGTGGAGAAGCCGTTTCCTTTATATGTTCCACGAGATGAACAATTTGACGAGTCAAAATAAAATACATTCTCGACAAGTCGGTTAAAGGTAGTGCTACATAATCTCTTGCCATCAATGGTGGCCAGCATCTCTAAAAAACACGACTTTAAGGGATTCTCACAAATCGAGAGTCTCTATAGTGAAGGAGTCCTTCTGAAATTAGGCCTGCAAGATGATCTCATAAAGAAGCTTCGGTTGCCAAATTTAGTGACGAGACTACATGAGTCTAGCCAAGGTGGTGGCCTTCTCAAGTATGACACTCCCAAAATTCTATCGAGTAAGCATCACACCTGTAACGTGTAAAAAAACGAGTATCAGTGATATAATTTTATTCTCATAATCTGTATTTTTAATGTGTAGAGGACAGATTCTCGTTGTTGCGTGATGATGAATTTGCTCGCCAAGCACTTGCTGGGTCAACCCCGTCAGCATAGAGAAACTCAAAGTCTTCCCACATGTGAGTCAACTTGAAGCTGAAATATACGATCGACTAGAGTCCGCCCTCAAAGAAGAACACATTTTGGGATATCTTAACGGCATGAGTGTACAACAGGTAATGAAAGTTTCAAGCATGCGAGAGATAGCAGTCGAGTGACGATATATGAAATCTAACCAAGAGGTGAAGTAAGATGAAAATCGTTCCACACGTAGTCTCAAATCTTGGCTCCGGTTATTCTTGGTTGTTTTATATTAGGTTGAAGCATGCAGTCATCATGCGTTAGATTGAACCATTTAATCCATTTAAATTTTTATATAAAAATATTAATTAATAATCATTGTTTAAAGTGGTTATAAGAACTAAATGAGTTAAACATGTCGACCCGCTAACTTATTTAACACGTGTAACGCACATTTAACCCGAGCTACATGAGACATGTTTGATTACATGTATGTAAACATGTTAGGTCTGAGAAATCTATGATGTTTAACTGTAGACATTTGACCCTCAAGTACTGTAGCCTTAACTTTAAAGACTAGATGTTAAAAAACACATATTTTCGTACCATCAGTCAACATGCATGCATTTACAGACACATACAGATTTCGCCTCTCAATTATACATTTCGCGAAGTCTTGTACGCGAAATGCATGTCAGAGAGGACAAGATTGCAACGTGACATCACATGATTGGGACACGTGGACTTTAATGGGCGAATTGCATGCATGAACCCGAACCTGAACCCGAACCCGACAAAAGTTGCATGTGAATCTGTTTCATCTTTTGAAAAGATATATATGTTATAAGTTTAAGGTGAATACATACGCAAATCAAAAAACCCTCAAAGACCCAAACTTCGTATTCATACAAGTTCTTGGTTCATTTTAACGCATAACCCGACCTAGCTAGAGTTTCAAAATGTCAGATGTCGTCCCTTTTGAAGTTCAAATGGAAATCGTCAAAAGAGTTGACGATGTTAGTATTAGCATGTACATATTTTTAGTATGACCATAATAGGCGTGTCCTATTCTTGGTATGATTATATATGACCATAATAGGAGTCATACTAAAAATATGTACATGCTAATAGTTAGCTCGTTGATTCGTTTTAGATCCGTTTCAAAAGCATGGAAGTCATTTATCGACAGCCTGAGTTTATTGATGGTTACGGCTTTCATCACACTTAGCCTTATCGTTTTATGCTAAGATATTTACATTATCAAGAGAACCATAAGGAGGACGATCTTCTTGATGAGTTTGGTGAAATAAATCGTACTGGCTTGATATGGTTTTCCGAGTTGAAAAAGTATATTTGTTTCGTAGATAATGATGATGGTTTCGCCCTACAACACAACTTTCCTCCGTTTGTTGTTGTTCCAGATCTTATTGAATAACTTAAAAGAGATAAGATAGTAGTTGGTATGTCTCGTGGTTTATTTTGCATGCATGGTTTGGACATTAGAGGCACCATTGTTGTTTGGAACCCTTCGATAAGAAAATCAGCGGTATTGTTGACTTGTTGTCCCTCATGTGCCGCATAGTAGGGTTGATTTTGGTTTTGGGGTTTCTCCCGTTACTTGTGATTAGAGGGGGCAATATACGCCTATCTGCATTGAAATGGACTGTTTGGGCTTTTTTTTCAAAAAGTGTGGGTGCAAATGGACACCCTAAATTACCATGCGGGTATGAATGGACTTATAAGGGGCTATTTGTTTTGATGGAATAGAATGAAAGATATGAAATAATTTTCAAAATAATTGTTTAGTTCATAAAATTCTATGGAATTAAAACTTTTTTGATGTACGGATACCCTTAGAATAATTCAGATCATATTGGTGGGTGTCATTTTTTCTTTCTTACATGTAGGCCCTATCCACTCACATAACACAACTTTTGCTGACATTTTTTTGTTTCTTTCTTGATTTACATTAAAATAATATTTAAATATTGGTTTAAATTTTATCTTAAATTCTAAAATAAACATATTATTATAATAATCATATTCTTTCTCTCTTCACCTTTTCTTTCAATTCGAATCTCACTCCCATACCCATCTACAAACCAAACAGACCATAGATAACATATATGGTAACCGGCGGGTCCATTAGGTATCAACTACAATCTTACTGGTCACTTGGACGGTCCATTTATTTGTATATATCCTAAAGAGCATGACACAGTACCAGTGCCACAGTGTTAAATATAGTGGGCTAATTTTGGCCCATCTTTATAGTCCATTTACCCATTAGCAGCATTATTTCTACTTCATCCGTTACCACGCTTAGTCACTTTCTGGAATCATCTTTACACACAATC